>KN473648.1:97901-133375 GCA_000787095.1 Periophthalmodon schlosseri
CAGTTAACATAATAGTCAATATAATGTCTCTGATTGCTCTGTACCCGTGATTAAAGCTATTGAAACGGCATGTCTGATACAAATACAATGTAATGAAGGGGTTGACGTGGTAAACATACGCTGTCAATCATAGCAGCAGGTCTTTTCACACTTGCAAGCGCCTACTGTATGTGACTGCATGTTATGGCACGATTCATATTCAAATGATTTTCCCATGCAAAGCTGAGAATGCATGGTTAGACTGTCGAAGCTCAACAGATGTACGGCTGTAATTATCATCTGTCTCTGTATGGAATCTCATTTGCATTTTAACACTCTAGCACAAAGTAAACTATACAAAATATTTCGTCCATCTTACAGTTATTTATGGTGTGAAGTGATACCTGTTAGACCAATCACACTGTCCTTTTATCCCCAGACCGCGCCCCTCCTTTCCCCTCACTCTCCCCTTTGGTCCTCTAGACCCAGATCCAGAGTTTTGGAGTTTTATCTTGCGTTAATGAAGACCCGATCGATGTAGCTGGTTTCTGGCGATTGTTGGTTTCTTAGTTTTGGTTTATGTCTAGATAATGTTATTGAAAATCATTGTTTCTGTCTGTTTAATGCAGTTCTTAGCATCTGAACAAATAGAAGGGGCTATTAGGAGGGACATGGTTTAGACACTGTTTTCGTGTTCTTGGGCAAGACACCACAACCACATGGCCTATCCAGTGTAAAAAACAGAACATCCAATATATATGTGCATTTTCATTGGTGTGTTCAATTCATAAACTGTATAAAGAAGTGGACTACGTGAGTGTGACATCACCCATAACATCTGGCTCCAGTCAAATGAAGCTCATCGAGGCCAGGAGTTATAGGGGCAAATTTGGAGCCAAGTTCCATATACCGCAAGTATCATAGCAACCAAAGAGCCAATCTAGAGCAAAGCTGTTGAAGGTAACGCCCCTTCCCACCCGTGCCGCTGGTTTAGCAAGGGGCAGGTGCTTAGCAATGCTGTCAATCAAACCTGTTGCTAACGCTAGTGGGAACGACCTTGAGGAAAATAAAAATAATATAAGATCAGAGCATTTTAAGACCAAAATGACGAGCCTCACAGCAGCAGAGAGAGGGGCAGAGAGAGGGGCAGAAAGAGGGGCGACAGTTTTCTAATGTAAAGTGAATTGGAGCAAGAGTTGATGGAGCTGGAAGTGCACCCATGCCCACTTCCTATTTGGAACGTGGCGGCTAGCAGGTTCGCTATGTCCATTTATAAATACAGTCTATGGTCCCATTGAATAAGTTGTAATTTGTTATATATGAGCGTCAATATACATTTGGGCATCAACTTCTGAAATGTTTTAAGGTCTGAGAGGACGTTAGTTTCACATAATGTAAAACAAGCTCGTAGACGACTGTAAAATAGCAGTAATTGCCATGTATCTTTCCACAAAAACACTCATTTGCATTTTAAGTAGTGCATTGAACCTATTTCTGATATGCATTCTAGTCTTGCAATGCAAAGGGAAGCAATTTTATTTTAAGACCAAAGTTAGTCTTGTGAAGAAACTAAATAGTCCTCATTGCCGCCTTTTATTGGAGCGAGGCAATTTGCCCCAGAAAAGCAGTGAAAGCGTTTGTACTTCAAATGTGATTGGGCGCAAAGGCGATATAATGTGTAAAGTGTACCCACGGCTTTATAACAACGTGTCAGGTACATCCAGGTATTTGGGCAGTAACGTTAGGAAGTAATTTTCTCATTGCAAGTTCATAAAATCAATTTCGCTGCTGGAGCTCATAAATGACACGACTGTGGGATTCATACTATGAGGCTGAGAGGAGAAAAGGCAACAGAAATCAGAAGATTGGGAGTTAATTACTTGTGAAAAAATGTTGACAGAGCGTGACTGAGAATAAACTTCAAAACACAGCAAGAGAGAAAGCAAAAATATAAATAAACCATTGTGCAACTCCTAATTTTCTCTCAGTTTGGCTTTGAGTTTACCAGATAAATTCTTAGACACGGGGCTGATTTGCATATTGATTTGGGTTTTGAGCTGGATGTGCTTCCGGATTCAACTGTCTTCATTACAATCAAGGCTTGGGACTGACACAGTAAATGTACTTACTATTGAATTGTTGTAGTTTTTTGAGTAACGGTGTGATTTAAAGGCCCTGTACCCAATTTTTTCCCCTGTCTTGCCTGAGACATGTTGTATAAGCAGCTCTTGAGAATAAAATATGTCTGCGGCGTGCTGTCTGCATCTAATTAAAGCGCTTTATTGTCCGATAATCAGAAAGTGTACATTAGCATGCTAGTTTTTGTTAGCTTTACTGTAATGGCATAACATTGTGAATAATTAGGATGTGTGAAAGGCGTAAGGTAAGTGAGGAATAACTTTGGACCTCTGCAAATAGTTTAAAATTGTTCTGCTCTGTTTTCCAAATTTTTAAGACAGTAAAAATCAGGTACAGGGCTTTTAAATATACCATTTTCTGCATCTCTAAATAGCAGCTTAATAATATAATAATTATTTTACTTACAAATTAATAATTATTTTACTTACAAATTACCTCTGTTTACAAAAAGTTAAAATTTGACAGGTCCTAACCATAAATGTGAAATGAACATATCATTTGTTCAGTGTAGCATATAACTGTCCCAAGTGCCATAGCTCCAGTGCCCGGAGCCCTAACCTCGCAAAGGTGTTCATATTGTGATAACATCTGTTGTGAAATACAATATAGACTCGCACTGGTCCTGTGGTTCATTCCTATTTGAAAACCGCCCCCGGGAGGAGTTATGTAGAGATTATGGTCAGAGACAGAAACCATTTATAGCCTGTGCTTATTACACACTACACAAAATTTGCATTTCTATACATTGTACCATACTTAACCTCATGCAGTGCTCTAGAACTGTATATGAGTTTACAGTTAGCGGACATATAGTGTAGCGCTTTATTTGTCATTACGTATCAGAAAAAAATCAAATCGGCCACATGAGCCAACCACAAACACAAACTTTGAGCAACCAGTGGTCCATATGTTTTGTTAATTAACATATTTAGGACTAAGGCTGAGGTACACTTGTTTTGGGACTAATTTGTGGGGCTGAATTCAATCACCACTGAATTAGTATAAACTCTAATTTAGTGGGCATCCTTGGGCATCCACTTCTTTCAATTCCCTACAAGTCTCAAAAATATGTAGCAGCATTTAGGGCAGCACCACTTTCTGGAGGACTGAAGCTAAACTGCAGTAAAGTGTTCAAACAAAGCTTCATAAATTTCCTCTAGTCAGGTGGAAGACCCAGAAAAAATATCGTCATATAAGCTGGAGATTTAAGTCAGATTAGTGTGCTTATCTGCAAACTGCACGATGAACGATTATAATGCACTAATTATGTACAAACAGCATATAAAAATAAATATAGCTTTTGTTCAGGTTGACAGCATCCATCTCAAATGCCTGTACCCTCTGGCTTAGCCCTGGTCCCGCACAGGGGAATCTGGTTAGACCCTGTGCACATGAGTTTGGCTGCCTCTGCCTCATAACCACATTAACTAACTGTACTCCTGTGTTTCTATAGCAACAGTTCCCGCTCTTCAGTCTTCAGGAAATGGCAGAAAGGAGAAGAGCCTCAGTGATGGCCATACCTGGACATGTCGATTCACTGACCTCCATGGGTTAATGCATTGATAGATATTTGTTATCTGTATTGATTTAGCATATAAAACCTAGGGGGCGTTGGTGGTCAAATAGTGAATAGTGGTATTTCAACTGTATGTGTTAATATGAGGTTATGGTTTAGAAAAAACGCATAGGCCTAATAGCAGTGTTTTCTGGTCTGGTCTACAGGGAGCTAAATACGAGTCTCTACTTTTGCTCTACTAAAGATCCATACCAGTGTAGGGATCATCAACCACAAGTGTAGCAATTGGATGTTTTACTTAGAACTCGGAGAAATATTGAAAATGAAAACTAGATTTGAACAGGTATCAAAAGGCCACTGAAAAGAGGACATATGGGACAAAGTTAGATGAATAGTTTAATAAATAGTTTCAAAATGGTCTTCATCTATAGCCAAACAAGACCACATGAAGAAACTAGCAGATAGATGTGAGCAATGTATCAAATTATATTGTTATTGTGAATGTTCAGATTCAGAAGATATGCAATATATTATATTGTTCATAGATCAAAAAGCATAATCTAATCTAAAAAAAATGCTGCAAATAGAGTGTTATTTCACAGTAGTTGTAAGCCTCAATGAATACATTTAAAGACACATTTCAGCACATTTCTGATGCATTGCCAAAATATCATTTGAATATTGACACAGGACTGGCTCGTGTTTGTCTTGATCAGTGCATATGCCGTTCTGTAGAAAACACATGGTACATACATACATACATATTACATAACTTGTGACTCAACAGGTCTTAATATTTATAGAAAATGAGAGATAAGAATAGTGGACTTATATAAACCCTAACCTGGCTCATGTCAGATTGGTATATGTAGCACTCTACACATTATCAATCTGGAACGGTTTTTGCTGAAAGCTTTCAGAAAACGCGGAATGTCATGACAGTTATTTGAATCTGATTGGTCAAAACGTCACAAGAGCGGAACAAGCCAAAGAATCAAATTTTTGTTACATCCAGTTGAGAGAAAAGCACAGACATTTTCCCTGTCCACAAATGCACAAAGTGCTTCCCTCTGCATGTTTTTCACAAACTAAATAGTCCATATTGGCGCTTAAAAAGGCTCAAGTACGTCTGTCGGCGTTGCCATGTTTGTTTAGGTTCACTTGGGCGCTTGGCCTTTGGCTTCCACACAAACCACAATGCTGCTTTGTGATTGGTCCGCCCACCTGATTAACCTTACTGCGGGTGTATGCCAAGATGGATTCTCATGAGTTTGTGAACTCACAAATATCGCGAGAGTCCATCCTGCTGTGTAAGGTTATACAAACCCCTCTATCTCCATTCATCATTATGAACATGCTATGAAATATGGTGTGCAGCAGAAGCATTTAGACAACAAACACATATCTTTAATGAAGTCTTGATTTACTACTGACAACCACTTTGCCCTTCACTTCTCCACAACACCTCAGCTCCTGCGTTTGGAGTGAGTTGTTGATATTTGATTTGAAGTGAACACAAAACACATGCTCCTGGGAAGAGGCTCCCATCCTGAACCTGTTACTGTTTGGCTCTGATCCAGCGTTGTGAAGAGGAGCTGTCATTCTGCTTGGATACCTCTCTAGTCTAAGGCCAAACTAACCACTTGTGTCTTGTAACAGTATTTAGAGAAAAGATATGGGCTTTGTGACAATTTATGTACAAATGTATTGCTGCAGTTAAACTTGCTGTCCATGTGTTTTATTTTTTCTTTGATTTGAGACCCTCTATTCATGTGCAACAATGTAATGGTAGATGATAACCAAATGCAATACTAAGATACAACATTGTTGTATCACATCACATTTTCAGCCCTGTACAATTTCTTTAGTACAAAGGTAGTAGTTGGCTACAACACAGTGTATTGGTCTTCTGCCTGTTAACACCTTTAAAGGTCCCCTCGCTCACCCTGGTTTCCCTTGGTATGTCTTTTAGGTGTTGATGAGCGAGCACAGCGATGTGATGGCAGGGCTCACAGACTGCACCGACCAATCTGCACTTCACTGAAGCACACACATAGCCAAAACCTTGACAGGTACAATTTTGTTCTTTCATCATCAAAATGTTTTTAGAAAAGTTTAATAGATTTTCAAGGCCGTGATGCATTTAATGTTTTAGCACCTTCAGTACTGCCTAAGTCCATTATCTTCAGAAAGGCATTTGAGTGAAAACTTTCCCTTTTACTCCATATAGACAGGTTTTATAGATGATGTAAAAATGCTCTTCACAAAAGATAGAAAAGAATTCTTGTAACAGATTTGGGGATTTCACAACTTACTCCATCAATTGTCAATTATGTTTTGTTTATAATTATTAGTAGAATGACATTTTAACACTTTCTTTTTCTCGTCATGCAACATCCTAAGACCACATTACAATTTTGTGACCATGAGAATGCTCCACATACTGACAGACTCCAACTATAATAAGTTTTAAAAAATTCCAGGTGAACAATACGTAACCTGTCAGTGCTGCGGAGAGGGCACGGTGCTCTTTACTTCTATACAAATGAGATAAAGGTCACAGAGAGAATACCACACAGCAAAGCACAAAGAACAAGGAAAATCTTTGTCCTGAACAATGTGTGTGTGTGAAAGAATATATATACTCATCATAATTGTGGTTGGCCTATACCTTATACATTGAGACATGTATCTAGTCTAGTGCACTGATGAAACTGCAAACATTAAACCAAAATGTTGATAACTAATTTGGTTCTGGTTTGGATTCAGTTTTGTTCATGTTTAATTGAAGGGGTTTTGTTTGATTTGATTATTTCTGGTTTAATAACCTGGTAATATTTAATTTCTAAATGTTTAAATATTTCAATATTCCTGAATTAAAGAGACTGTACCCGGCTCAATTTTGAAAGAATGAAGGTGATTTTGAACAAATGAAATAAATGGCAAGATAGATAAGTTGAATGCCATACTGTAAAACATCCCAGAAAAGCATTAACATCTCAACGGAGTAAACAGATGGCAGACCCCACCACCAGAAAAGTTACATAGTGCACCTTTAAAGACCATGCTTTTCATTTTGTTACTTTATTGCAATGATTTCATTAATATTTGAGTAATTTTCTCATTTTGATACATTGTGTTTTTTGTTTTTTTTTAATGTTTTGCTTTAAAGTGCACTTACACTTACTTGCTTACTATTGTTTATTGGCTGAGTCAGATCCACTGACACACAGGTTGACGGTGTGATTCCAGCTCCCACAGATGAATTCTGTCGTTGTGTCCTTGGGCAAGACACAGCCCACCTTGCCCCCAGTGTCTGCGTACACCGGTGTATGAATGTGTGTGTGAATGGGTGAGTGGTTCTGCGTACACGGTGTATGAATGTGTGTGTGAATGGGTGAGTGGTTCCTTGATGTAAAGCGCTTTGAGTGCCTTGAAGGTGGAAAAGTGCTATATAAAAATGTGACCATTTACCTTATTATCTGTTTCTGATACAGTTGTTTCTGTCTTTATTTTTAGAATGGATTTTGCCAACTGGACCGAGGGGGTGTTCTCCACAAGCACCAGTGAATATGAGTCACTGGAGACCCCCGTCGTCCCCACCAGTAAGATCCTGCTGACCCTCACTCTCTCCACACTGGCCATCCTGACCACTTTCTTCAACTGCCTGGTCATCACTGCTATCGGCGTCACCCGCAAGCTCCACCACCCGGCCAACTACCTCATCTGCTCCTTAGCTGTGACTGACCTGTTTGTGGCAGTTCTTGTCATGCCCTTCAGTATTATGTACATTCAAAAGGAGCGCTGGGTCATGGGTCAGGCGGTGTGCACAATTTGGTTAAGTGTGGACATTACCTGTTGCACGTGCTCAATCCTACACCTAGCTGCGATTGCTGTTGACCGATACAGGGCGATTACGGATGCAGTGGAATATTCTCGCAAGCGCACCGGTGCACGAGCAGGAGCTATGGTCGCTGTTGTTTGGCTTTTGTCTATTCTCATATCGCTTCCTCCCATTTTGTGGCGCTACTACAGTGGTGACGCAGAGCACGAAGACCAGTGCATAATCACGCACCACCACATTACATTTACATTGTACACGACATTCGGAGCCTTCTACATACCTCTGCTACTGATACTAATACTGTACTATAAGATCTACCGTGCCGCCCAGACCTTGTATATGAGAAGGGAAGCTAGCAGGGCAAGTCGCCACTCATGCATGACCAATGGGAGCATGATACCTTCAACTTACCCGGCAGGAGAGGGCGCTGGGGAGGTAGGAGCCCAAAGTCCGGAGCCAATAAGCCCAGCGGAAAAGTCTATCTCTGAACCATCGACAGAGGAACCCCCGAGAGTACGAGTTTCTGTCAAGGCTTCCCATTTCAAATCTCGCCGGCTTGAATCACGAAGCGAATCCAGGAACGAATCAAAGCGGAGCCAGTCATCCCAAGGACCAAGGATCTCAGGAGCGAGGGAGCGTAAGGCAGCATCCACACTAGGGTTGATAATCGGAGCTTTTGTGATTTGCTGGTTGCCGTTCTTCGTCAAGGAGGTGGTTGTCAACACGTGCGGCTCGTGCAGTATTTCGATGGAGATGGAGGCGTTTTTGACATGGCTGGGTTACATCAATTCCCTGATCAATCCTCTCATCTACACCATCTTCAATGAGGACTTCAAAAAGGCTTTCCAAAGACTTATTAGGTGCAGCCATTATCTCTGATGGTTACAATTATGCATGGTCATATACGCTATACAATTTTCCTCTAGACAGGGCCACTCGCAAGGACAGACTAATGGCAAAATGGACAGAAATTATGGGTTGGATCATTTCTGAGAGAGTATGATCTCATAAAGGAGAGGATTGACACCCATTTCTGGACACTTGAACAGCCCAAATGGCATCAGCTCGACACTAGCCAATCCAAGTCCTTCTATTAATAGCATAGCCTGATCTCCTTGATGTTAATTGCTGTGTGTTGTGGCACACTGACATGTTGGTTTTTAGAAAATGGGGCCACGGATGACCTTTTCCGAGGTCTGCCTTCTGAGCTTTTGCCATCAGCCACATTTTAAGTCTTGAAATAAGTAATACATGTGACCCTGGTTATGTACACCACACTGCTGAATACAGGGCATCTGTAAAATACACCACAACATAACAGAATGTGATGGGTGGGTGCAATATTTCAAATAACTGTCCATATGATGGTTAACAGTGTTTCATTTGGTTTTGGCACATACATTTTTTATCATTACATGTCAGTTTTATTTTACAGGTTCATATTTTTTTCAAGGTTAAGTCATTTTAAGTCATTTTATTAAAACCTATCAAAGCGCCACGTGAAATTGTTCTACCAAGTAATAGCGTCCTCACTGTGAGAGGACGAGCATCTACACAAAACTCTAATATTACACAGTATGGTAAAAAACTCATCTATCTCCATGGAGAATGTTCCGTAGTATGCTTTAAACTTCCTATTACCATGGAATCATGCAGATATCCAGATAGTTAACAAGATTGGCCAATGTTACAAGATCAAAGTACTGTCAATGTAATGTGTCATTTTGTATAACTTGAGTATTGATTTTTGCAATATTATTGTTATTGAATAAGCTTTAAAATTTAATACATTGATTTATCTGAAGCCAACAAGTAACCATCCCTCACACCTACTCCTATCAGCATTAATGACTGTGAGAGCCACCAGTGAGAGGTCCTCATTACACCACTCCTACTCATGTACTTGGAATAGAAGTACTATTTCTTTACTGCCTCCGAGAGGGCACATAAATGTTGATGAAAACATTGTGGCTGAGTCAAGTGTGAGGGTGTTTCTCTACAAAGAGATGAAGAGTGCCATTTATACTGTGTACATCTTTGACAGATATGACCAGTATTTGTAAACTGTTGTTTTTTTGTCTTTCTCCTGTTCAAATAATCAGTAATAAACAATTCACACTTAAAGGTGGTCCTAGTGTCTTTGTCATGTTCTCTTATTTTTCTTACTATAATAACACATGGATTAAACTCTATAGAAGAAACAAGGAAAATCTGGATAGGCACCAGCCAGCCTCTATCTTCTTGCAAATGTCAACATCATCTTGGTATCTTGGCACACTCTTGTGGTTGAAAAGGATACTGCAGTTCAACCTAAATATCATGAACATCAACTGCCATCACGATGAACAGGGCACTGCAATAAAGCCAGTTGGTTTAAACCTTAAATACATGTTGGAAAGGAAATGATCCACTAATCAGATAATGTGTATGCCTACTGTTGGCTCCATGCTTAATTTGGTTAACCTGTAACAAAAGACAGAACAAATATTTTTGTGAACAATATTTAGGCTAAGTCCTAGTAGACTCTTACACATTACACTGACGTTCCAGTAAAAAATTCTTGCCCAAAGGCGCCATAACTTTATTTGCACCACCCTCCACTAGATGGCGCTGCAAGTTTCGTAAAAGACCAATAACTTAAAAGACAACGCTAAGGCATCGGTCAAAGTTGTTGATTAATATAAAATGAACACGTTAGTACAGTAAGCTTAAATGGTGCACCTATTTCATGCACCATTTGCATTTGGTTTGACTAATTGGTATAATGAGTCCAGTGGCTCCAATGGACTCATTTATTTTTGACTCATAAATATCCAATTTTCCAAGCATTCACATTGATTTACACATTTAAATGTTTAATGCACAAGCCACAAACATTTCGAAATACATACAAATCAATACCTATTCAAACTTTTTGCCAACTGTTTTAAAAATAAAACTTTAAGTCATGAGGTTGCCATGTTGGCAGTTTCGTTCCCACATTGAAAGGAGGATAGTGTTCTTTCTACCTGGCAACTTGGGCTATGCGCCTGATTCCGAGTCCAGTATGGCGGACAGCGAGAGTGATTTGGAGACAGACGGGCTTGATTTAGCCCTAGAAACGCTGTGTAGCACACACTGTACGGATGAGTCGTCTCTTAACAGTAAAGCGTACTGTTCTGCGTTTTGTGAGGTACGCCAGTCTCACTTTCCTTTGACTTGGAGCGGAACGGAGCTGTGTTTATAGCGCAATGCTAATGCTAGCCTCTCGTCTAGCTGTCCTCTGTTGTATTGTTTTAACCAAACCCGTTTTGGATTGTACTTTGCTGTAGTACATGTTCAACATAATCCCGCGTTCACCCCTTTAGGTGTATTCTAAGAGGGCTGCAGCTGGATTTCTGATCTCACTGATATGTTTTAGCATACCAGTTAGCCGGCTGGCTATAGGTAGTTGACCAGCATTTATAAAGCACCTGTCTCTACTAATCATTATGCACTCCAGTAGTGTAGATATTTATTTTTATTGTGTTCTAACTAAACCACTTTTTAAAAAAAAATAAAGAACCATAGTTATCTAAACGGAGAGCCTAATTTTGATAGCTTTTAACTTTATCTGTTGATGAATGATGACACAATGATGCAATAACCTGCTATCATGCTTCACATGTAGAGCAATATCGAATCTAATGTTATGTGCCTAAAGTTGATGGTACAAGCAAAAGGAAACAACTTGCATATAACCATGAAAAGTTATATAGGCTTCTGGTTCTTTTTAAGGCTGATTTTCTTTATATCCTCACAGCTGGTAGAAGAATACACTGGACAATGGCACGTTCCCCTCCCTCAGCTCAAAGTGCTCCGGACCGCTCTATGCAGTTTCACCAAAGCCACTGCTGCCTTCCCCGATGACTGCCAACACGTTCACTATGTCCTCAGCAGTCTGGCCTTGTAAGTACTGATTTATTTGAATAAATTCATGATGAATTTGTTAGGACAATACAACTGTGTGTGTCTAACCTGTTCTTATGTTGTCCTACAGGAGCTTCTTTGAATTGTTGCTGTTTTTCAGCAAAGAAGAATATGGGGAGCAGCCTCTAAAAGACATTTTTGATTCTTTTCTGGTAATTTAAACTCATGTTGTCTTCTCTACATTACTTTTAGATTTCTATGATCTATTCTTTTACAAACATAATTGTTTTGTAGGAATGCCACTCTCAACTTTTGAGACACAGAAATATTTACCTCCATCATGTCAAGTTGACTCTTAAGTCTGGAGGCCCATGGGAGAATCCCGTACTGCAGGGGATCCTAAAAGAGGCAGATGTACTACAAAAAGAGGGTAGGATTATTGTTTTAGAAGTGCTATATCTCGGACAGTGGTCTTGTTGGTTCAAATATTAATTCCCTCTTTCCTGTCATGCAGCTGAGGAGTACTTGAGTTCAGAGTTGCCTATACTCCTTGAGCTACGAGTTCGGTATTTGCAGGCCTGTGAGCGTTTACAGGAAGCGATGGCACTTTGTAAATGCTGCCTGGAAAATCAAGAAATGGGAAAACATTTGTTCTTCCATCAGGCCTACCTGACCTGCCTCTACAAGTCATCTCTGCATGAACACCTTCTCAAAGAGGTCAGTGTGAATGATCTTTGTGAAAGTCTTTCTTGGACAAGTATCTTTTGTAATATGTGTTTTTTATGTTCAGATGGCAGAAATTGATGGTCGTGACGCTGTAGAGATAATCTGTAACACAGAGAGTGTGGAAAAGGACGAGGTCTTGCTGTCACTCTGTAAGACATTTCTTACTCAGCAGCTCCACAATGGGGACATGTACTACATTTGGTGAGCTATATTCTGGAGTATGATTTGTGTAAACCACAAATGTTTTTTGGAGTTGGACAGTTCAATAAAATATGTTGTTTATACCTTGCAGGGACTTGGTGTTCATCTGGAGCAGGTTGTACCTCAGAGCCCATCCCTCAAGACACGAATTTCTATCCGAGTGTTTGAGGCTGTCGTCTTCTGCAACTAACGTCAGAGCCATCTTCCCCTTCATCAAACTGGTCCATACAGAGGTGAGCCATGACATAATGATGCTGAATTTACTGTATTTATTAATTCATTCATTTATAATGTCTCTTTAACCTATACTTATTACTGATATTTTCTAATGAATTTGAATGTTGCATGTGAATCTTGAAGCTTGGTGAGGAGGGGATTCAGGTGTGCGTGGAGCTGTGCGCCAGAGCGCTGCAGTTGTGCAACCTCCACTCTGACGCTGTAACACGGTCTCTGGTGTGTAAGACTATCGCCTTCCTGCTGCCTCATGACCTGGAGATGTGTCGAGCCTGCGCCCTGCTGGTCTTCTGTCAGGAGCGCAGTCTAGATGCCTACCGCACCGTCTGCTCCCTGTACAAGCATCCTGATGATGAACTGCACCCCCACAACAGCCCCGTCAGAACCTGCATACGCTTCCATATTCTACAGGTGAGTCTTTTATTTCATATTGCAGGCAATTTAGTTGTCCACAAAGCCAGTGATGAAAGGTTCAGTACAATACAACAGTAGCTCAGTTGGTAGAGCGTTTGTTCATTGAGCTGAAGGTTGGCCGTCTTGGGGCAAGACACTTAACCCACCCAGTGTCTGTGTACACTGGTGTATGAATGTGTGTGTGAATGGGCGAGTGATTCCTTGATGTAAAGCTCTTTGAGTGCCTTGAAGGTGGAAAAGCACTATATAAAAATGTGACCATTTACCATTTTACAAGCTCCCACTGCTTCATGCTTGTTGTGTACACATGCTTGACTGGTTCCTTGATGGAAGATGCCTTTAGTTCCCAATGGAGGTAGAAAAGAACAACTTAAAAAATGTAAATATTATTTGCAATCAGTAGGTTCTTCTGTTAATGGTTAGAACTTGGAAGCGGTGACCCACTTGTTGCTGGATTCATTTTGTTCTTGGCACATTGTCTTTGACTATAACATGTAATTTAAGTTTATCAAATCTGTAATTTAATCTTTCTTGTTTTTATTTCCTTAGAAACTAAAGGAGCATCTGTGTTTTGACCCTGAATTTTGGAACCTTCTTACTCTGCGGACCCACTGCTTGGAGTTAATCAGTGACAAAGCCATGCAGGCAGCTGTCCTAAACGAAATTGAAGAAGAGGAGAAATATTGTGAAGCACAGGCAGCTTATAACTGTGCTGATGAGCCCCATTTAGGAGAACCAGAATGTCTTAAATTTTCTGAGCATAGTAAAAATGTGAATGATCCAAAGGAGAACACAGACAGTCAGAAAGTCAAGCCTCTGACCGAAACTGAAAATGTACCAAAGAGAAGGCGAGGGAGGAGACGAAAAGATGAAATGAAGAAGGAGACAGAGAAAGCGGTCAATGAGACTAATACAGTAGATGATCCAGAAGTAGTTTATAACATTAAGCCCAATTATTCAAGCAAGTCTGACTCATATTCACTCAGACGCAACCATAAAAACAGGGAAAACGCTGCACCTGTTAAATTACCGTTCAACCGTAAACGAGAGTACTTGACCAGGTGTGTGAAGAACCAGCTCCTGACGCGGAAAGGACACAAGAGGTGGCTACAGGGCGTTCAGACTCTTGATCGAGAGGAGTATTTAAAAGTCAAAAAGATCATGTACAAAGGCAAGAAACGAGGAAGGAAACCATTTTATAGAGTTGAGCTTAGCTATCCTGACAATGAAATTCAACATGCAATTGAAACGCAATCTGAGGACAGTATAATCGCTTCTTCAGGAGAGGAAGGCATTCAGTCCATAAATGATGATTCAAATCAAGCAGGGAATAGAGCAGAGGAGAAACCAGGGAACTCTCAAACCGTACCAGGAACCAGTCCCCCTAAACAAGACCACTCAGTTCTTGTCCCAGCAATAGAGGCGGATCCTGAGCTGGATGGACCGCCCTATGAATTAATGGACTCTGCTGTGGAGGTTTTTCATAATTACTGCCTAAATCCTGACAAAGCTGAAGATGAGGAAGAGCAAACAAAAGAGACAACAAAATCTAAAGAGTCTGCAAAATTTAAAGACGGCACAAAGTCAAAAGACCCCACGAAATCTAAAGACACTCCTAAACTTAAGGAGACCGTTGAAGCACCAGAACAGCCCAACGGAATTGAAGAAACAAAGCTATCAGCGGATACAGAGGAGACAAAATCTGATCTGGAGGTAGGCTTTTTTCTTTTTTATCTATAACACTCCTGTCTAACCACCTGCTTGTCTCTGTGGAGATGTTATTGCTTTGCCTGGAATGTTCCACAGTGTCATTAAACTTGTCTATCTTGGCCTGGAGGTGCTATCTGCTGCTTGTTTCCGTGGAGATAATTTGATGCTATACCACTGAACTCTCCATCTCCATAGAGGCAAACAGGTGGTAGACCCTCCACCAGAAAACTTGCATAGTACATCTTAAGTTTTAATATTCATAAATGTTTAAAATAATTTACAGAAAACTGATTTTAATAGTGAAACACCTTTGAAAGAGAATACATATATACTTCATTAATTACAAGGAGCATCTATGATTGGTATTTTTACTCTTCAAAATATATATATTTTGAATAGACTTTAATAACTTCAAGTTCATTTGTTTAATTGCTTGAAGTTGACTGAATTTCTGCTTGTTGTTGCAGGTAAAGGGGAAAAGTGCTTGGCAGGAGAGATTGTTGCGGACACAGAAATACAGCCACATTGTTCACTCTTGTCAGTTCTGCAACAAAACCTACCGGGGCCTGAATGTGATGAGACACGCCCTCTCGCACATGAAGAAGAAACGTAAACATTGTATCCTGTGTGGCCAGCGCTTTAGGGAATTCTCTGTGGCAAGCAAACACATCAAGGAGCATATAGAGGAAATGAGTAAACAGAAACCTGGTGGTGACGATAAAACTAGTGAGGATAGCAAAACAAATGAGACGAATGACGAAAATCACGTTGGCAAACCAAGTGACGATAGCATTGAGGAGAAAAAGGCAATACCAGACAGCGACACATCTCCGCAGACACCAACAGCCAATGGTACAGAAACTCCCAGCCTCCCTGTACCTCTAGATGATGACCTTAAAGAAGATGAAAACCTGAAACTGCCTGAAACCAAGGACCCCAAATCAACTTCCAAACCAAAACCATGCAGGTTCAAATTCACTGAGCTGAAAAGAGAGGAGCGGATCGCAAGACATGTTCTTAATCTCTTTAAAAAGCGATACGTGTTCAGCAAATTTAACCAGAACATTATACCCCGCGACTTTGTATTGAGCGAGGAGCAGGTGGTGATTGATGGCGATTTGGTGATACTGAAAAATGTACCCATGCGGCAGGAAGGAGTGAATGGGGAAAATGAGAAAATGGACACATCAATTGAGAAAAAAGACAAAGGAGAAGAGGCAGAAAACCTGTCTGAAAAAGAGGTGAAAGGGGAGGATAGCCCAGAGGAAAGGAAAAAAGAGGGAGAGAAGAAAGAGAAGGATGGTGCAGAGGAGAGCAAAAAGGAGGGAAAGGGGGAGGATGGCTTAGAGGAGGGCAAAGAGAAGGAGGGAGAAGGACAATTTGTCAGTAAAGACCTTGTATATTACCTCTGTCCTGGTGAGGGCTGTGACAAAGTGTTCTACAAGATCGGCCACACCATGACAAAACACGCCATGAAGTACCACCTGAATGAGGAGAAGATTCAAGAGGTGATCTTCAAATGGTCTAAACAAAAGTGCATCCTCTGCCACAGGTAACTTTCCCCATGTGCTACGGTTCATGCTTATTTTGAGAACATTAGTTGGTCATTATACTAGGTTGACGATGTGAGATAAATGTGGAGACATAACAGGTTTGGTGGAAGAATGCTAGCAGGATTCAAGAGGAACTAGGGTGAATAAGTGATTAGCACTCTCCTCACAGCACAGAGGTCTCTGGTTAGATTCTTGGGCTGCATGGTCAAGGTCAACTTTATTTATATAGCGCATTTACAATAACCTATGGTGCCGAAAGTGTTTTACAGTACAGGACAATAATAGAAAAAAAACTTCAATCAATATAGCAGACATAAAATGTCAATACTAAATGTCAAAGAATAAGAATAAAAATAGAAATACAATAATCTGTGCAACCTACATATTTATATTGTGGATAAATCTAAGTATCAGTATGTCTATGAAGAATGATGATTACTTGCAAAGTCATTTCTTGAAGTCAGCCGATTGTGTTTGATTGATGTTTTGATATCAATTACATGAATAAAAGTGCCAGTTAAAATAAGAGAAAAAAATAAAATGCAGTAGTTAAGTGTGCATTGTATTTTACTCGATGTCCTCCTTCTATTCCAGGCAGTTCAATCTTCTCCCACACTTCAAGGACCACCTGAAGCTTCACCTGGAGCACCCTCAGTACTTCTGTTGCCATCAGAACTGTGGGCAGCGCTTTGAGTCCTTCCAGGAGCTGAGAAACCACGAGGCCCAGCACGCGCCCCTCAGACCACAGTGCATGTACATGGCCTGCGAGAACGTCTTCAACAATATGTTTGCACTTGGCGACCACGAATGGAGACACTACATCCCCACACCTCTAAAAAGCGACTTCGAAACTGGCCCCAACAAAAGCAAGCGCCACAGTGAGGAAGCCCCCTGGAAGCAGAGGGTCAAAGTTGAAGAGTTGTGGCTACAGAATAAAAATACCCCAAGAGAGGAAATAAACTTGACACAGTTTGATAGAGCAGAATTAAATGACTCAAAGAATAATGATGATTCAGAAACATGCAATGATGAGACCAACACTAAAATTGTTAATGGATATTATGAAATAACAGACACACTGCCCAAACAAGCTTCTTTGAAACATAAAGTACCGCCTGAACCCGACCCTATAAATGTCAAAAACCGTTCGGAGGACACTACAATTGCAAATGTGTGTGAAGCAAGTGGCACAGAGGTACCTCTTATTGAGGAACACCGGACATTTAAACCCAACGACCCTGCATATAAACCTTTGTTCAAAGCCCCGCTACTGCGACCCCCACCGTCCAT
The DNA here is from genome assembly GCA_000787095.1 of Periophthalmodon schlosseri. NCBI lineage: Eukaryota > Metazoa > Chordata > Actinopteri > Gobiiformes > Gobiidae > Periophthalmodon > Periophthalmodon schlosseri. The sequence continues at coordinate 115,396 of KN473648.1, forward strand.
GTACATGACGGAATCAGAGCTGTCGATGCGCAAGAGGAAAATAGAACAGACTACTCCTGCTCCTGTTGTTAAGAAGACCCTGCCTTGGAACCAGCGGAGAAAGGACCCTGTTGTCGTAGAGACGCCCAAACCTAAGCCCGAACCAGAGCCCAAGATCAGGCACCGCTGTGAAAAATGTCTCTCGTTTTTTGGTTCCCCAGAAGAGTTAAACAAACACAAATCGCTCAACGCCTGCTCTGCACTTTTTGGTTTTGACTCAGACGATGAAAGTAAGTAAATCTCGTGCAATTAATATAATGTCTTGGATATAGACAACTATGGATATAGGAAACTAATGTACTTGCGTTGTCTTTTTAGGTTGATGAGAACTGAAGCAATGAGTGAGGTGGTCCTTGCACTCTTCACGCTACCCATTGGCTGCCTGCATTGTTTTTCTTTATAAGTGTAATAGTTAAAATGGCACAATATCTTTTTAGTTTTGGTTTTATGAAGTAGTGGCGTTTCTATTATTTCATCAAAGGAAAAAAAAATATTATCAGTAAATGAATTCTCTCAACATTTCAACACATTTTACATCATTATTCTCAAGGAACCTCACAAAAAATGAATCTCTTACAGTATTTTGCATTGAAAACTTGTAATGTATAAACTAAATGATCAGTACTGGATCAAGACTATAAACTGGCAGTATGAGCTTGATTTCTAACAACTGGCACCTGATGAATTACTGAACAGTGCAAGTTGCAATAATGAATTTTGTATTTTGGTGATTTCAACAAGTCTCCTGGTGAGCTTACAGTCTGCATGGTTATTTTTTGTAGTCTTCCAGCACCATGGTAATCCATAAAAGGTAGTAGTAAAATATGACTCACCAATTCTACACACATGTAAAAAATATTCACTTTTTTAAGCCAATTATAACAGGGAAGGTTGTCTGTAACCTGTATTTTTTATTTTATTTTTTTCTAAACGTATGTACAGCTAAAACCAAATCACATAATTATTAGTGCCATAACCGAATCAGTGTTGTTTAGTGTTTAAACATTTGTGTAAAGGTTCAATGATGTTATACTCCATTGGTTGATCTTGTTTATATTAGTACATACATAGTACATGCGGTTGACTTGTATGATACGAAGTCTGAATTTTTTTTCTAAAGTTATTACTTGCCTTGGTTATTTATTTATGTAAATATGTGAATAGGCCAGATTTGTAAATTTGAAAATAGTCCATCTATTTTTCTTTAAAAAAGGTTGGATTTGTTTCAATAAACAAATAATGAACATTTGACATTCATTTATTTTCAGAAGCGGTTTAATAAAGGTAAGAAGTGTTACAAAGACAGTACAGTATTGATAATTTAATAATAAACATTGCATATTTCTATTCTTTCATATTGCTTGTGAAACAAGACAAGTGTAGTCCGAGGTGCTTTAGGTTTTTGCATCACATGCCTGGCACAAAGACAATTATACATGAAAGAAATTGTTCATAAACTTCTTTGCTACCTTTTCAAACAATTGAATAATTTAACCATGAACTTATCTTTGACCAAAGTTTGAGCTACATTAACTTCTTTCTTATGGCAGATTTAAGATGCGCTCCATTACTCAGCGTATGCAATATCATGCAGCTCATGCATTCCAGCTGTAGTGCAATGATGGACTCAAAACATGCAGCATCAATCTTGTTTCCTGTTAGGAATCAGTAAGGCCAAGTTTTTCTTAAAAAGCTACCAGTAAAAATGTATTTTTAAAAAGAGTTTAGAACCATGCACGTTCATTACAGGCAAATCCAACTGTTTTCCTCCCCCCGTATTACTTAAAATTGCCAGAAAACATTAGTAGCACTTATATTTTTGAAATGGAAGACTTTAAGTATGTAGTACCTTGAGTAAAAGATTCAACAGGAAAATACACCATACATCTTTTAAACTCTGTAAAGTTGATTTAATGTAAAGATAAAGAATTATCATTGCCCACCATGCACCAAAGCAGAAACAATGTTTATGTAAATGTGTAGATAGCATTTAATGTTTTGACTGCATTTTCAAAAGTGTAGCTGTTATTTCACTGTCTGTAAAACGGCTTAATAAGGCAAAGGCAGCATGCTAGAGGTCGAATGACTGCCTACACTTCATGTCTAAAATGATCCGTAATGCCCCAAATGTACAATGACTTTATGACTCCTGAGTTGCTTGCTCTATGTAAATGATAACATTACATTTTTCATGTTTAAACAGAAATACATAGATAATGAGAGCCATACACAAAACAAACATGAGTACAGTGCACTGGACAGTGATATTATTGCATAAATATTTTCATGGTAGAGAACCACTTGATTTAATCTGATGTGAATAGACTCAACTTTGAGAATAGGACAAAGGGTGGTGTGCAAAGCTGGCTGTGTGTATGAGCATGCTCAGTGGCTGCTGTTGCTGGTCCAGTCGTAGGGGAGGTAGCTCACTTTGGTCTTCCCCGCAGACAGGACGTCCTGCAAGCTGGACTTCTTCGGGGAGTCGGCCATGTGGTCCAGCACCCAGTGCAGCAGCTATAAGACAGAGCAGGCAAGGTCAGTCAGAAGATACAATACAAAACATCTTAGATGTAGTGTCAAACCTGCCTTCTCATCTGTGCCTCCAAAGTCGGCCTTGTACCACTTAAAAATTTGACTGAGTCGAACTTCTTTCTTCCCAGAATCCACCACACAGGCATCATCGTTCTCTAGGAAGGCCTCTGCAGCAGTCCTGAGCTGGTTATCAATGTCCTAATGAGAAAACAGCCCATTTTATTGTTTTCTGTGATATTGATGGATTGATATAAGCTTGGCAATTAGACAGAAGGTGCATAAATGTTACTGTTGTACCTGTGGGGTGTATGTTTTAATTGGTGGACAGCCCTTTGCGCCACAATTCAAGGCAAAATGAATGAGAGGCTCAACCTCTGGCAGCGCCATCTAGCAGACAAAACAGAATTACACTTTTACACATTAATACTTTTCATAAGAAATGTTAGGAGTGTCATTTTGTTTTGATGTAACAAACCTGAAGTCGTGGGTCTGTTTTGGAGAAGGGTCTCCGTAATTGTGCCATACCCTTTCTGTTCCCCCTCAAAACCCCATTTTCAATGTCCTGAAGCGTGAATACCTCCCCTCCAATCAGGTAGCTCACATAGTTGAAGAACTATGGCAAAGGTTTTTAAATATGCATTAAGTAAACAATGTAATAAATATCAACAGAGAAAGTGCAGTTTGCTGCCCTACCTTGTACCTCTGCCACATGTTGGTGGGGGCCCCTAGCCGCAGGAAGCCGTGGATGACCAGTGCGTTGTAAATGTTGATGAAAAAGGCCAGCTTCTCCTCTCGGCTCAGAGACAGCAGCTCCACTCTCTGCAGCTGAATGGCCAGGTCACAGTATCGCTCAAACGCAGGGTTAGCCGACATGCCTTTGTAGTCCACAAACTGAAAAACAACACAAACAGGATTTAAATTGAATGGAATGCTCCACTCAGTGACACAAAAAGACAGTCAGTGAATGAGGACAGTACCTTGCCGTCGGCGGAGAGATGTTGAGAGAACAGTTTCAGGATTAGATCCCGTAAAATCAGGGAGAGCTCAGCAGCTGAATGAGAATAATAAGGCAGGTATATTCAGTACAACATATCATAAGTAAGACAATATAATTCAAATGAGTAGAAACTTGCTGTTAATTTTGAGATAAATCAGGTATGGCAGCAATTGCAGACTATTATATGACAAATGCAGCTTTAACAATTTACCAAAGTGGTGAAAATTACACATTTTAGACACAGACTGAAACACAGTACATTTTTGCATATACTTAATATGTTTGGACATTAGAGGTGGGAGATATGTCAAAAAATGGATTATGTCCCAAAAGTTGTTTTGGAGATATGCAAAATTAGAGTATCAAGCATGAAATAAAAAGGCTACTACAAAAAGAAAAGCATTTACAATGTTAGAATTACATTTGTATGTTATAGCACATGTCTGATAGACTGCCATAATACCATCTAAATATTGTCCCTGGATAAAAATATTGAGGTATTCATTTTGGTCAACATCACCCACCTCTCTTTTTTGTACACATACAGACAGACAAAAACATTCAGCATCTAACACTTTCACCACCACAACTTATAGCCAACGCACTGAACCAAAGCTACCCAACAACCCAAGATTACGCACAAAGCAGCGCCATCACCAGAAGGGGTTAAAAGCATTAGCCAATCCCTTTTAGTTAGTTTCCTGGGTGAGTTGTTCTACCTGGTTCTAACCTACCCTGGATGGGGTTGCAGGCTGCGGTTTGTCCTGTGTTGAGGGCAGAATGGGGGTCATCCTCCAGTAACCTAAACAGAGTCCCTCCAAAACTGTCCTCCTGTTTCCCTGGGCAACTCACACTCACCATGTACTTCTTCTGCAACAAAGCCTGGCCAGTGTTATACGCCTCTTCTCCAGCTAATACACAAAACATCATCAATAGCCTTCTCAAAAAATGTCTTCATGTTTGTAATCAATCAGGTATTAATAAAGGCTAGAGAGCTCATTGCCATGGTAAACTTTAGTAACCAACATCAAGTTCAGGCAGCCATGTTGACAGATCAATAACTCATGCAAACATAAAAGGGTGGTGAACTTTTTATTATAATTTGGCCCTTTTTGTATTTGTACTTTTAATGCCCATGTACTACCATACTACTCATACTACTCCTCATTTAGGTAATGTGATCTTCTTTTATAGTAATAGGCGTGGAGTAAATGCAACATTAACATGTTAATTTAAACAATTTCATCAATACATTTTCTGGCCCTGTTATTTTTTATTTACATTATTTGAATTATGCTCTTCCTCCACTCACAACATGGCTGCCGCAATTGCCACGACAGCAGAACCCATGATCTCTCTAGCCATAAATAATACCTCATTGTTTGTATTAACCCAAAAAAGTGCCCTAAACTTACCCATGCCCTTTTCCTTCTGCAGCCAATTAAGCAGCTGGTCACCTGAGAAGCTCTTTTTGTGCACAGTCAGTCCTCTCCTGTGAGTCCCGATCACACTGCCATGTTTGAAGTCCTCAACCAGGTTTGCCAACTCATCTCTCTCACACATAAACTCTGGGAGCACAAGTGAGCAATGCCAAGTACAAACTCAAAAAAATATAACAAATGATATGTGTTCTATTAGAGTCAGAAATTAACAAGAGACCAGAGTGTCATGGAATTTACCATCCAAAGCTTCGTCAAACCAAGGACACCTCCAGTTAAAGCTGTGCAGTTAATCAAAGTAAAAACTGTGATTTCAGTTATTATTAGCTAAAAAACTGTAATTAAAAAAAAACATTTTAGAATGATGTGAGCACTCTTCTGCCACTCAAAACCTAGAGCAAAGCCACTTTTCTAATCTACTTCAAACTTTTATCTATACACTACGCATCTATACTTTCTCTACAGGCTAATTCTGGCTAATGACAGTAGAGAAGTAATTGTTTTAAATAATTCTGATTTCATTTATGGGCCAAATAACTGTGACAATAATTTCTCCCAGAATCGAGCAGCCCTACTTCCAGTTCTACAGTTGTTGACATTTCTTATCTATGATGGTTGGTGTAATCACAACTGACCTATGTTACCCCATTTAAACCTCCTTGTGGAATGAGGCATAGGAAGACTTGAATGGACAGTACTATCATAGTGAGTAGTTGAGTGTTCATGTTTCCAGGTCCTGTACTAATGGCAAAACTTCTGCCTCAGACATCCACAGTCACCGGCCTCTCTTTACAGCTCTAGTACTCACTGGGACAACATTTATTTTTGCTGAGTAATTGGAAGAAAATTAATATTGTAAAAATCCCAGTTCTAATCAAATTCAGTGAGGCAGGCAGGATAAAAATAAATGGTATTTGATTTGACATTTGAATTTTAAATAATTTTACTTTTCAGTTTTTATGGCAATAAAAACATACCATATTTGTATTGTATTATCATTTTTCCCTGTAAGATATTATAAATCCTATTAATCTTGTTTTATACACTCAGTTGCACTAAACCGCTGAGTACAGACAGGTTGTGTTTGCTCAGATGAAGGCGTAATACTCTGGCGCTCCGGGCTTATCCAGATCAGGTTTCTGTATCAACTGTCTCTGTCTCTGTGGCATTAGTGACTCTCAGCTCCCACTCTCACACCTGCTGCTCCAAACCCTCTCACTGCTGTCCACCTGCACCGTTTCATCATCACTGCCTCTTCTTATCTCCACTTTCAACAAAGATGACTAAGCAACTCTACAGCCAACTACACAGTATGTCACCACTTTTGAATCCAAAGGGAGGAATATCATCAATAAACAGAGGAAAACAGTTGACAAAAATGTTAAATGTTAATGCTATTACCTCCATCAGACTCTGCCGCAGTATCTTCAGTAGGACTCTCCATAGGTAAAGGTGGAGCGTCTATGGAAACTGGCTCGTTCATCACCAAATTAACCAACCTCTCCAGCTCTGTGGGATTCTGTGAAGTTTAAAATACAAACAAAAACATAATAAATAAATAAATAAATACATTCATAAATATTGTGTCATAATATAACATAATAAGATAAAATAATACAGTCCTCACCATTTTCTGCAGATCGTCATTCCCTCCAATATGAACACTGTTGAAAAATATCTGAGGGACAGTGGAGCGGCCGGTCAGCTCCTTCACCCTGGCCCTGAGCTCCGGATGTTTCCCCACATCCACATCACACACTGGGACACCCAGTCGCCCGAGGGTGGCTTTGGCCTGCACACAGTGAGGACAGCCCTGGATAGAGTACACTGTCACTCGGCCTGGACTGCTCTCTATGTCCTCCATCTGCAGATAGGATGAGACAAGTGAAAGAGGCAAGCTATGACATATTTGTACGCATTTTATTACATGGAATATTACAGTCCAAACATATACATTTGGATAGTAATTTTTTTGTCTTTTTTAAATAAACAAGTAAAACCACCTATGAGGAAATATTTGCATAATGTTTTGCAATTGCTGTTACTAAACCAAACATTTTCTTATGACACAACTGTTGCAAAACATAGGCCTACTTCTAATACAAAATTCAGGTTCATTAGTATGATAACAGTACAAAATATATCACAAACTACTAAACTCTAGTCTAGGCAAAGATAATGAGATTACAGGATTTTAGAATAGCTTTACTGGGATAGCATTAATAAAAGCAATATAGATGCGCAACTTTGCTGAATATTAGTTAGTGCTGATGTATTGTCAGAAAGCTATTGAGATGAAAACCAATATCAGTAAGAATGAAAACCAATATCAGTAAGAAGGGAATACCAGGTACTTATAATACGTTACCTTAGGGCGCGTTACTTTCCTGCAGCGTTTGCCAGTACGATATCAAATCGTACAAAGCAATAAATATTCTTAAAACATGTCCCGATGGTATAAAAATGATTACAGAAGAGACCAGGAAAACGCGAGGGACTCTTCGGCTCTAAATAATCCTGCGGCACTGTGCGTATCCATGAGGCTAGCGCTGATTCGTTCAGGGGCGGTACGTAAACACACCTTCTGCGTGATATGCTTCCGTTGACAATTCAGTGTCGTGTATTCCTCTAAATGTTGAATTCATGACCATGTAAATTATATTATAGTTGTTTTTTTTAATAGTATTATATATATATATATTTTTTTAGTATTGTATTACAAGTATACAGTTTGTGTAAAATACCTTAAGTGTTTCTGTGCGCCCCCGGAACACTTTGTAGATGTGTGTTTCTGTACGACTCACTTGGCGGACGGACCATCATTGAACGGGGACTGTTTACATGTCAAAGCGTGAAAAATGACAGGACTATCGCAGACGGAGCGTGCAGAATGTACAAAAATATTAAGACAATTGACGCAAACAGACTTAATGTCTCTTAGCGATACCGTTACAAATAAGATGATTGTTGTGGGCAGTTGTCAAGGTACGATTTCCCTTGAATATGACTTTCTTCTTCGTATGGACTTTTCTCTTGATATGAATCCGGAACACAGTGATTTGGTTTGCTGTTTAAATAGTGCCAGATTATGAAAAAAAAAAACAACAACTTTGCTATCTTATAACGTTGTTGTTACATTTTACAGAGGCAATGGAAACTATTCTGTCTTTCACCAAATCTGCGGAAGAGCTCCTGAAGAGAAAGAAGGTTTATCGTGATCTGATATTCAAATATCTGGCAAAAGAAGGGATCGCTCTGCCTTCAACAAGTGAAAAACACGTACTTATCAAAAAGACACTCGAACTTTGGTCATCTAAAAAGGTATGTTTACACTGGGATATGTATATACTTTTTCTTGGTATTTGTAAATTATAGCCTTATAGCTCCGCCCTATTTTTTCTAAAACGCCTGACTAAAATGAGACCCAATTCAAACTGAATCTGTGAATCCTTTGGAGTACAGACAAATGACTGTGCTCTTCTGCTGTCTGATCTACTATTCACGAGGAAAATCAGATTTCAAATCCCGCCTAGATTATTTTAGGTAAATTTAAGGATAGGTATAGCTGGTGTCTAAAGCGATCTGCCAATTGATAGTAGATTGAATATTTGTTGAGTTTTTACTATTTCCATGTCAAAGCTGAAGCATATAAAACTAAGAAAAAAAATTAAGAAAAAGTACTAGGGCCAAGGCATGGGCACTCTGATTCTTAAGTGGATTTATAGGGGCTGTGAAAAGAATAATTCACCACCAGCCTTATTGTTTTCAGTGAGAGATTGACTGTTACTTTTCTCGTAGATGAATGAATCACAAGGACAGCACAGTGACAGCCGAGCCAGACACGCAGGAACAGTGCCTACAGACCCAGGCTTTGATCCTCAAATACTTGGTCAGCAGTTCTGTCAGTGGTTCTTTGGCCTTTTGAACAGTCAGAACCCGGCTCTGGGACAAGAGCCTCAGAAGTGGGGACCTCAGCACTTTTGGCCTGACGCTAAAATTCGTCTCCATGCCAGGTACATACTTTGACTTGATGTGTTGGCTTCTTCTTCTTCTATATTTTGCAAATTAACTAAAATATATCTATAGGTGTCACAGTTCAAAGGCCAGTGTTTGCAATTAATATCTACTCAAATTAGAGCAACATTTACACTCAAATGTAAATGTTGGGGATGCAGCTTGTACCAGTGTTGAAAAAAAAACATTAAGAAAACATCATTGTGACTTCTTTAAACCTTTTTTTCAAGAACATGTGAAGAACAGATGGAGGAGTTTGTTGGTGCAGAAATGGTCAATCTTCGTCTCTTGGCCTTGACCCATGAGGAGCGCTTGATTTTTAGTCCAAACCTGGATGCCAATGGTCTGAAAGCGCTGGCGTCCCCCCACGGCCTGGTGCTGGTGGCTGTGGCTGGGACCATCCACAGAGATGCGTCCTGTCTGGGAATATTTGAGCAGATATTTGGTCTTATTAAATCACCGGTGGACAACAACTGGAAAATAAAGTTTATCAACTTGAAAATCCATGGCCAGGATTCACTTAAAGACAAAGAGATGTCAGCTCCAACATTAAATTATAACTCCAGTGATTTACAGCTTCTCTGTAGTTGATACTAATTCATGATTTTATTTCTAATTTAAGTCACTTTTGCATGTATTTGTGTACTATAAAGGTTTACTTGCACACATTATTCAAATATTTTGCTTGGGAAATAAGTCACAATGCAAAAAGTGCAGTTTTGATGGACTGTGCCTTATTGGTCTTACTACACAGATGTCTTTGTAAATATTGTTAAATAATAGGGATTATATTACTTCATCTATGAGCATCGTCTTCTGTTCTTTAAATAATGGTGCATTGACAAAATGTTGCACTACAAATGTATTCTAATTAAAGCCACTCTGTTTTTATTTCCAAAATGTTATGTTGAAGAATCAGTTTAAATAGAGAATAAACCAGTTATGCTCTTCAGCATTACTAGTGTTTTGCTTTTGGGAAGAACAAATTTTTATTGTTTTTGCTATAAATCATTTCTTAGTTGGATTTCAGTTTTTTATGTATTTTAGTAATAACCTAGCTTTTAAAAAAAATCTGGAGAAACTGCTCAGCATTATTTTACAAACTAGGTTAGGCTCAATTGAATGTCTGAAATGATACATTAGAAAATGGGAATTTTGGAAGTTATTACCTCCATGAACCCTTACTAAAATACACTAATCAAACTAATATGTGCAGTACACAAATAAACTGTTGAACGCTCTAACCAGTAATGCCACTTACTCAGTTCTTCCATTATACAAAAAATAAGTTTCTTATTATTAAAATCTGATTTTGGATTCTACTTAGTCATAGGGTATTATAAATGGTCTTCTGGGGCACTGAAAAAACTGCTTCGACTATGGTTTTTGTGGCAAATGTTACATGTGGGAAATTATTCTTGGCAACCGTTTCAAAGAGTCCTATAATAGTTAATATGTGCTGGTGCGGGTCGGAGCCACTAGGCCCAGTGTGCCATAGTTGTGGTGAGAGCCAAACCACTGCAGCCATTGATGTCAGCCTGTTCACCTTTCACTAAGAATAATGACAAGCTGCTCCCTTCTGTCTTTATGGCACTTGGCCTCTTTACATTTTTAATAGGTGGTTTGGCAGTGGCTTCTGCTCTGACGCACTACTTTCAAAAATACCACGTCTGGTGATGGTTTAGACTCTGGAGGCCTGTTTTCTCTAATGGCAAAGTGTCTTTTATAAGGAAATGTGTGGAAAGTTTAGGCTCACATGTCTTTGAAACAGCTTATGGGTGGCAACCAGGAAATACAGCTTTAATTTTCCCACCTACAGTTAACCTAACAGCCACTTAGTTTGGTCTATTGTGGGTCCACAACCACACTACTGAGGCATTTAACTAACTGACATTCAATGGAGATTTTACACAATAGTTAATGCCATACAATATTATGAAATATGCATTCAAAGGATTTCTAAGGCTAAGAAAGTAGACACATTACCACTATTCCGCAACTTCATTGCTAGTAGTTGTAACATGAAAAACGTAGCTGTATAAAGGTACAGTTGTTCCTTATCAACAAGCATAATCACAGTTGTAGTAAACATTGCATTTTTTAACCTATGCTTCCATTTTTTTGGTGGCTGCCCAAATGTATTGTACTTCCAGGTCAGCCTGTAGAGGGCAGACAAGCCACACAATTTAGGATGATTGACTTCAGATCCAGAGCCAAGGGAGAATTGGGAAAATCCTTTTAAGACTATTAAGTGAGAAAACGTTATCAATATCCGAGTGCAGTCTGATGCTGCACTTCTAGCCATCCACTAAGAAAACTATAAATTTGTCCTCCATTAAAGTAATAGGTTTCTAAAAGAGAAATACATCCAAACGGTGTCTTTATAGGCACAAAAGCATGTTATTGAAGTGTGTCAGTAATTCATTTGTTCTTGTGAAGGTGTCAGAGACAGCAGCTATCTGGGCCCAGAGGATTATAAAGAGCAGAATTTATGGACGACAACAGAGTCAATCAATAAGCAATAATATTTCTCCTGGTGGTAAAACTATACTGCAGTCTGGAGGAGAAGCAAATGAAAGTGTGAGTGGTTGGGTTCTTGAACTTGACCTGGAAGTGTTTCATTTGCCAAGAGCAGAGACTGAGGATTAACACCTTTGTGGAATGGTGCTAAAGCATAAACAGCTCAAGAAAAATGTGGAGGGTTCTTGACAATATAAACTTGCACACAATGAGTCATATGAGCCTGGCCTACACCAGTGGTGGAAGAAGTACTCAACTGTGTTACTTAAGTAAAAGTACAGATACCAAATGCTCAAGTAGAAGTAAAAGTATCACATGAAAAAATCTTCTTAAATAAAAGTATTAAAGAACCTGTTTAAAATGTACTTAGAAAGAAAAAAAAGTATTTCGTGCTGAGTTTGAGATCTATAATAAAGTTTTAAATGTAGTGATTTTGATAAAGATTTCTGCTGAATTTTGTTCTACAGAAACACTTGAATCAATTGTTGTTGTTTTTTATTTGTACATTTTTGTTTGCTCAGATTATGAACTTGATAAAAAATAAACCCTCAGCCTTTTCAGCAGCTCTCAAACAATAATAAAAAAATCCTTTTCAGTCCAGTTCAGAAATCTAGTGGAGTGAAAGTACAGATACCTGCTCTCAAATGTAGTGAAGTAAAAGTAAAAAATATCAACTTCAAAATGTACTTAAGTAAAGTACAGATACCTAAAGTGTGTACTTAAGTATAGTACTTTACTACTTTTACTTACATTCCACAGCCCAAGTTGCTGTGCCTTTATGTGAATAGGCCTATAACCTCCATAAAGAACCTTTCTCGTCAATACAGGGTTGCGGCATTGGCCAATAGTTGTAGTGAAATTAACTGGATTACAAAGACTATCTTCAAATGTGTAAGACTTTAACGGTGCATTCATATTTGCACATTCACAACATCACAACTGGGACTAAACCCAAAATTAAATTTGGTCTAGACTAGGACTAAAGCACTAAATAAAAACTTGAACAAGGTCAAAGTCCATATCAGGAAATATTTGGCTCAATTTAGGACCAAATAACGACATGGGACTTCCTGGTTAAATAAAGGTATCCTAGAAATAAGTCTGAGCAAAGCATGCACTGAGTGGTATTTTTGTGATCCATCTCTATGCACAAAAGTCTATTCATAGAGTCAAGTTATTAGAGTAATTTGTTTCCAAACGAAACTGTTACTGAAATGCCCTGTTACTTCTGAGTAACCTTTATATAGAGATTACGTCCTCAACTTTTCTTTTTGAATAAGAGGTTAGTAAGTGACTTGAAAATATGTCATAACGTCTTTGACCTGTAATCCCCATTCAGTTATTCTGTTTGCCAAAGTAAACAGTATTAGATTTCTCTATGTGATTTGAAAAGGCATGCACGAGGGAAGTTTGTTGTTTTGGTACAGCTCTTGGTGGCGATCACACTTTTGTTTTGAGCGTCCTTACATCTATTTGTTAGATGGTGGAAGCCCAAGCCGAGATAGCACCATTAAGTAGTTTCCTGGAAAGGTACATTGACTTAAGAACCAGCAAATGGAAGTAATAACATTTACATTTCAAGGGCATTACACAAGGACAAAGCAGGTTTAACAGCACAAACCCACCCTCAAGGTCAGCTTTAACTACAAACTTATGTCTCCCTTTTTATTTCAATGGACTTTTGCTTCTTAATGGGAGTGCACTTGACCACTTATGTCCTGGGATCTCGAAAAACCTCTCCTTATTGTTAGGTGGATTCCCCTGATGTTAAAGGGTAGGTAATGAGCTGTGCGTATATTTATTTAAAGTGTTTTGAATACTTTGCACATATAAAAGTTGTGTTATTGCATCTTATATTTCTCTTGAGCCATGTTATTCATTTCACTGCAGTTTTTGGCCACTCCAAAAAAAACTGACTCTCTTAGCCATTTTAGAATGCTGTTACCTCATCAAAAACATACCCGGAGTTGTGTTTTGTTTCATTTACACATGTTTGAGTAACCCATTTATTATTAGTCTGTCTACATCTCCAAAGCTCAAAATGCTCTGTTCCACCTTGTGATGTCTCGAAGCAAGATAACAGCTACATTTTACCTTTTGTTCAGTAGAGATTGGCAATTACAGGGCTAAAATTATCCAAATAATTCTAGTGAAGCTGTATGGAGTTTAAAAACACAGTGGAGCACTTCCTGTATTATCACATGACATCACAAGGTGGAACAGAGTGTTTTCTGTTTGAGAGAAGAACACAGTCTAGATATGCAGAGTTTGTGTGTTAAACTTGTGTGAATGAAACAAAACACAACTTCAGGCATGTTTGTGATGCAGAAACAAGATTCTAACAGATCAGAAAATTGCGCAATATGGGCCCTTTAAGTTGTGAAATGCAGCACATTTGTAATAGTGTAAATAGTAGTGTAATAGTATGTCAGTAAAATATCAATACTGCATTATAGTTTTATACATTTTTATTGATTAGCAAAATTGCAATAACTTCTAGGTCAATATGAAGGTATTTCTTAATTAGATAAGATAAGAAATTAAACTGTATTTACTTGAGTGACTTTCTGAAGCAATATATTCACTTTGTAATTAGCCATAGCAAAATGAACAAAGACTTAATTCAAAATGAAGACATAGTTTATTAAGAATGATTTGGTCACCGAAACTAATACAAACTCCTAACTAAGTGCTGTTTAAGCCTGAGGTACTGTATATTCTTCTTATTACATCATCTTACATTTACTGTTGCGTAAAGTCCATTTGTATATTTTTTTCTCCCTGATTATCCACATTGGGTGTAGTTGTTTTTTCCAACAAATACTCTTACCAAAATGCTTGCTTGTATAATTACTGGCTCTGTCTCTCTAACCCTGGTGTTCCTCTGTGGTTCTCTGATTGAAACATCCTTGGTTGGGTGTACACTTTATACCCACATATCTGCGCTTATGTACACAAACACATTGGTCCCAGCTGTGCTCAGAAGCAGCCTGTTGTTGGTTTTTATATTGACGTTAAACTCCACTGTCACTGTCTGGGATCTCTTCACTCAGACCCGGGCCTGTCTGACTCCGGCACTCTCACGTTTCCTCTGTTTACGTGACATAATGATGCATGTGTAAGGAGACACCAGTCGGGCCAACACAAGCCACCGTCATGGCCTCCCTGTCCATTCATGTTCAGTGAGCGGTGATGTCAGCGCTTACATCTGCAGAGGTGGGCAGAAAAGAACATGTGTTCACTCAAGATTAAACGACTTTCAAATCATTTTACTCAAACTAAAGTATGCATGGGTTTAAGTTATGACTGTTGCCATAGCAATTAGCAATGGTAAACAAAATATTATTTCTTTTGAATGGAACCCATGAATAGGTATTTGGTAAAGAAGAAAAAGTGCGCTATGTAAACTTTGAAATTTTATTGCATTGCTTAGAATATTCCACAGTATAGCATTAAACCTATCTATCTCCATGGAGACAAACTGATGTGACCAGGCCAAGTTACAGCCCAAATCTGGGGAGAGGCGAGCCAAGTCACAGTAGAACGCAAGTTTTTCAAACTATTTTAGCGCAATAAAAACACAATTGGCAAGGCAAGGCAAGTTGATTTGTATAACACAATTCGTACACAAAGTAATTCAAAGTGCTTTACAGAATAAGAAAGACATTAAAATCACAATATAACAAATCAAAACATAAATAATCATCGTAAAATTAACAATTGCAAGACAGATAAGTTTAATACCATACTGCAGAACATTCAGGCAGAGCAAATCTTCATGGAGCGAGCAGGTGGCAGACCCCCCACCGGAGATGTTACATAGTGCACCTTTAAGCAAACCCTGATCTGGCATCTGATTTTTCAAGTATGTCAAAAGAATATTAGTAGAAGTCAAAGTATGCAGTGTCATATTAAGCTGCTCTTGAATTGCTCACAATGGCGTCCTCCTTCCCTCTTTATCTCTCTGTGTCTCCCTCACAGAGCCTCCAGTGTGGCGCAGTGCTCTTTCATATGCAGTGCATGCGTCCTGTGGGTCTGCTCCACTCATTCACACAGAGGAGGGTGTTATCGGGGCCGTGCCAGGAGCCTGGACTGTGCCCGGCTGCAGAGAGGGTCCAGTTGGTGGATGGGCAGATGAGTGCGGAGGCCAGATTGTCTCATTCTCCTCCTCTCCTCCTCCTTCTCTCCACTTCTCCTCTTCTCCTCTCCACCTCTCCTCTCCTTCTCTCCACTGCTCCTCCTCTCCTCTTCTCTCCTCCTCTTCTCTTCTCTTCCTCTCCTCACCCCTCATCTCCTCTTCTCCTCCTCCTCTCCCGTCCTCTCTTCTTCTTTTCCTCTTCTTCTCTTCTCCTCTCCACCTCTTCTCTCCTCCTTCTCTACTCCTCCCATTCTCTCCTTCTCCTCTACTCCTCCCACTCTCTCCTCTCCTCCTGCCACTCTGTCCTCTTCTCCTTCTCTCCTCGTCCTCTGCACTCCTCCTCCTCTCCTCTTGTCCTCCTCTTCTCTCCTCTCCTCCTCCTCCCCCTCCTCCTCTTCTCCCCTTCTCTTCCTCCTCCACTCCTCCCATTCTCTCCTCCTCCTCTACTCCTCCCACTCTCTCCTCTCCTCCTGCCACTCAGTTCTCTTCTCCTTCTCTCCTCATCCTCTCCGCTCCTCCTCCTTTCCTCTCTTCTCCTCCTCATCTCCCCTTCTCCTCCTCTCCTCCTCCCACTCTGTCCTCTCCTCCTTCTCTCCTCCTCCACTCCTCTCCTCCTTTCCTATCCTCTTCCGCTCCTCCCCTCCTCTCCTCCACCGTCTCTCCTCCTCTCCTCTTCCTCTCCTCCTCTCCTCCTCTGTGGACATCTGCTGTAGAAGCATCTTAATCCCGCATCTCTCCAGCCCCAGCCCTGCCTGCTCAGCCCGCTCCACTCACACGCCTCTATTAATTGCCCTCGCCTGGCTCGCTGTTTGCTTCTGATTACACTCATTAATTTCAATTCCCCGAGAGTAGCTGCAGACTGTAGCTGCTTTTAGACACACACATTACACACAACATGCACAGACAGGCACGCTGGAATTAGATGTATATATAGGCAGCAAGTTTATATTTAGGGAAACTAAGAAGTGTTTCAGTATTTAATCAATAATGCTGTGGCCAAACAAAAACAAACTATTGAGATTTTTAAAAAAAGAATCTAAACATTTTGAAATATGAAGATGACCAATATCATTACAAAAGTTGGGTTTGAAATTGGAAACCAGGTGAAAATTTGGAATATAAAATTTCTTTTACTATGGATCATACCTGGATGATTGAGGGATTACACAGACATAGACATCTAATATCTTAATCATTAGAAATCCCACCATCATTCACCAAGTTCTATGTAATGTGTCATTAACATCTGGACATGTTTTAGCATCGGACTGTTAGCCTCATCACAGTTTATGCTATGACAAAGGATCAGAATAGAGCTGCTTTGTCCTCCATAAGTCAGTGTCCTTCGTGAGCAGGTGGACCACATCTGTGCATTCAGGGTGGGCGTGTAATTTTAGCAGCAGCACTACTTCAGACTTGGCTTAAAAATTTTGGAAAATCTATGTCAAAGTGGATTATTACGTTTGACTCAATACATTTCCAAGCACTTTACTTTCCAATGCACCATAACAGCAGCAGACCCTGAAAATCATTAAATCGCATTGGAGGGTTGTATAAGCCTATTTTATGTACAAATATAAAGTTGACTCCTGAGAAAATGTCAAAGTGATTTCACTGCAAAGTGTCACAAATAACAGACACGCTTCTGGCTGCTGCTTTAAATGTTTCATTTCCTATCAAATAAACATTGTTGAACTCACACAATGTAAAGAGCATGTCTGCAGCTTCATTCATTCAGCTATAATAAAACCTGTATGTAATTACCTTTTTAAGTCTGGACTGTGACTTCACACTGGTGCATTTTCATTTATTTGTCTCTATTCCAAAAATTGCTATATTGTGCCAGAAGCAGAAGTTAAAATAGTGATAGTATGTCTAAGGTTGGCAGTTTGAATCCCGCTCTCGACATAAACATCATTGAGCGGTCAGATCCATTGACCCACAGGTTGGTGGTGTGATGCCAGCTTCCACGGATGAATACTATTGTTGTGTCCTTAAGCAAAACACTTAACCAACCTCGCCCCCAATGTTTGTGTACACTGGTGTATGAATGTGTGTGTGTGAGTGGGTGAGTGGTTCCTTGATGTAAAGCGCTTTGAGTGCCTTGAAGGCGGAAAAGCGTTGTATAAATATGTGACCATTTACCATAGTAGAAAGAGGGTGACAACTCCAACTTCCATTATTGGGTGGATTTGGGTGCAGCTTAGTCTTAGTAGTAATGGAGGTTCAGTGTTGGTTGTAGAGTACTTTTATTCTTTGGAGATCTGGAGATAAAAAAAGTGTTCAAAAAGTATTCAATAA
>KN473648.1:133440-145416 GCA_000787095.1 Periophthalmodon schlosseri
TAATAATAATAATAATAATAATAATAATAATAATAATAATAATAATACAGACTCATACTGTTCATATTTTTGTCCCCTGTCCCGAGTTCTTTGAATATACCAAGCACATCTTTTTGTTTGCAAATGGTAACACATTGCAATTTAGACATCAATCACATAATTTATTGTCTATTTTGAATAACAGTTTCTGAGTTGGAAATTAATGCACCACTATTGTAGCAGCAATAACTTTTCTCCCCCTAAGAAAGCTGTAAGACTCCAGTAATACTGAGCTGTGTGGCCTTTGCCTTTTGTCACCATATCACCTCACAATCTGGGAAGTGTTGCTTCTGGTGTGACTCATTGCACAGCTGTACCTTAAAAGGCCTCTGGGGGGCATCACCTTAAAGGGTCAGTGCGCTGGGCCGTGATTGGATGAGTGGTGCGTGTAAAAACCCCTGAAGCTTGACAACTTCCTTTCTGAACAACGTAACCCAATTAAAGGAAAGGTGCACAGTTGGACCAAATGCAAACACGCCAGGCCACAATTCCCACATGAGCTGTATTCATTTATTAAACTAAGCTATTTTTCCCATCCTGAAAAACAAAGGATTTTAATGGTTCACCCAATGACTTGCTAGGTAACTACCCAATTTACCCACTACCAATTGTAGTTAAAGGTGTTCTATATAACTTTTCTGAAGGAGTTTCCACCACTTGCTTGTCTGTGGAACATTTCAGGCAAGGCAATAACATTCCCGTGGAGACATTGCTTGACCAGCCAGTCTCTTCTACATTCTGATCGAATCCAGAAGGGTCTGGAACTGGACAATAGAGGGTGAAAATCCTCTGTCCTAACTTGAGACGGTCCAACCAGTCACTAATTTGTATCATGTGTTTCTCAAATGAAGAAGACGTCTCCTCTCAAAAATTCTCGTATTCAGAACAATATATAAATTATTTTACCTGAGATAAATAAAACGTTGGTGCTTTGATTGTTGATTCTGCAAAAATCTGCGCTGTTTCTCAGTCCTTTATGTTGTTGTTTTTTTCCTTTTTATGTGTAAACAGCGATGTTTGTTTTTGACAAACAGACCATGCCACCTGCCAATCATGTCCTCTGAGATCGAGGAGACAGGATACAGCTCCAGATCCACTCATCTTTGTAAAGTTTTGTCAAAGTGTGTGGTTCCAGCTGGCCAGGCAAGTGGAAACAAGCAAGTGGAAAAGCCTTCACCGGAAAAGTTACATGGTACATCTTTAAAGAATTTGTAGTATTATTGAAGAGACTTGCAGATACAGGGGCGAATTTGGAGCTGAGATCCACATTTGGAACTCCGACTGGCAAACAAAGAGCCAATCCAGAGCAAAGCTGTTGAAGGTAACGCCCCTTCCCGATCGCACCGCTGGTTTAGCAGGGAGTGGGCGCTTAGCAACGCTGTCAATCAAACTTGTTGCTAACGCTGGCTGGAGCGACTTCGGGGACAGAAGGCGCCTGATTTGTTGGTTATTAATGTTCATATCGAGTTACGGACACTATAGCAAAATAAAAATACCAGGATCATGTAGAGCGGGTTAATGCGAACATTTTAAGACCAAAATGACGAGGCTCACTGCAGCAATTATAGAGGGAGGAGTGACAATTTTTCAATGTGAGGTGAATTGGAGCAGGATGTGCGCCCAAGAAGCGTTAGCTATGTCCATTTATATATACAGTCTATGAGTAATCAGCAAAAATACGCATTAAGCCTTTTGGTGCCCCTAGTGGCTGATCAGACTCTATGCATGCTTTTATCACCCCTCCAGCTATCAGTGAAAGAACACTCCAATACCGAGCGTGACTTGTTCTTGCTGAAGCTCCACGGGGCAACGCGTCAGTGGGAACCGCAGGGCTGAAGGGGGATTGGGTTCTCCAGTATAGTGGATTGATTGCTATTGTAACACATGGATTCCAGCGCATTACGTTTGTTTGTGAGATACCAAGCTGCAGCCTGGAGGCCTGAGCACTGAGCAGAGAAACACAGTGAAATCAATGACTGTCTCAAACTGGGCCCTTATCAACTCCTCCAATCATCTAAAGTGGCTCCGCAAGTGCCCACAGCCAAGCCAGGGGAAAACAAATGGTATGTTCTCTTTCAAAACACATCAGCTGTTGGGCCGTCAATGTCAAGCTAAGGAGAGGGGAAGGGTATAATATATAGTCCATCGATTTAGGAATACGAACCGTTTTGAGACCGCAGTCATCTGATCACTCACACACACACACACACACACACACGCTGATCTTTAATACTACTCTTGTGCTCTGATGGGATTGTGATGTCTAAACTACATGATGCAGTTTTCCGTCGATAGGTTACTCAGCAGGGAGAGTTGAAAGGGCTGTTTGCTACAATTGATTTTCCTTTTCGTAAAATTACATTGCTTTGATGCTTCCAATCTGAACAAGGTCAATACTTCTACAGAACTGAAATGATGGCTTTTATTTTATCAATCAACGCAATTATGTGCTGGGACCAGAACTTTGGTCTATAACTGCAGCACCACTTAATATTTGAAGAGTTCACTTTTTTATTTATTTATTTATTTTTGCAAATGAACTCTTTGGTTGAGTTTTCATGCAGTCTTTATCCTATGTGCTCTGTACTCAAAGCTCACTTATCTTTTACAGGTATTATCAATTAAAATACACTGTGAGTGGATTTGGGATGGATTTGTTTTTTCTGTGTGAATGCACAATAGTGATGTGATGTTCATGAATGAGTCGGCTCTTTTGAACGGTTCCTTAACGTGAACGGTTGGAACTGAATCTTGGAACTGAATTTTTGAAGAACCAAATCTTTTTCTTTCAAATTTGTATACATTTACACATATACATTTATACATAAACAGAAGCACAGAAGCAGAGCAGAAAACACGAGTGAGAGATTTGTGCACACATTATCATAACAGTTTTTAATTATTATTATTGTAGTGCAACGCTTTATTTAGATTTTCATCATTCCAATGGTTAACCACACTCCCACTCCGTTTGAACCATTTTAAACAGATCTTAGCCTTAGGTGATTTTGCTATGTGATTAAATTGTAGATAAAAAAAAGTTCTTACATTG
The DNA here is from genome assembly GCA_000787095.1 of Periophthalmodon schlosseri. Taxonomy (NCBI): domain Eukaryota; kingdom Metazoa; phylum Chordata; class Actinopteri; order Gobiiformes; family Gobiidae; genus Periophthalmodon; species Periophthalmodon schlosseri. Next base: position 136,532 of record KN473648.1, read on the forward strand.
GCTTCTTTATATAAATAAATAGTAAAGTCTTTCAGACGGCTCTTTGATATGAACGGATCCAAAAGATTCGGATCCCCAAAAAGAGCTAAAAGCCCCATCGCTAATGCATAGTAATAGGTCTGGCTTTTTGGCAACACTTTCACATAGTGCTATGCCGTTTGACTAAATGCAGCAGTGTTTTTAAATGCTTTTGACTGATATTCTCTTGAAACCACTTCCGAGATGTTCTTCCAGGATGTTCCCACAACACAAATCCAGTCTGTTTCCAACATTCCTGCAACATCCTGGCAGATAAAGAATCTCTTCCACACAAATATCCGTGCATCTCAGTCGACACAAAAAATGCACTCTCGTTTTCCTGTTGAGATTTCCAGCGTCTCCTCCCCTCTCCTCTCCTCCTGACAGCTCCAGCCCGGCCCTCTGTGGTGCTGACAGCCAAATGTCCTCATCCATCCTCATCCAGGGGCCCACCGGCGTCATCAGTCCCGGCTACATCTCCCCAAAGTGGGATCCTCTCGCCCCGGGCCCAGGCAAAAGCAACAGGGCCTCGGAGGTTCCCTGTGGAGCCTCTGTCAATATGTCATCATCATCAGAGCGGCCAGTTGGCAGCACAGCAACCACTGTACATGTGTCAGCAGAAAATGGTTACATTCACTGTAAAACCAACACGTTAATTCAACTCATAATACTTAAAGCTTGGGTACCTAACTTTATTCTTGTAAATGAGAATTTTGTTTCACTTTCCCCTGTAGAGCAATGTAAAAGCGGCTCTTTGTAAGTATTTTATTGATCAGAATCCTGGTAGAAAGAGTCATAGTGCCCATATGACTGACTGGGTGTTGGAGGTCTACCCCTTCTTCACTTCATCTTTTCATCTTTTTGTGGTTTGAAAATAGGACAAGTAAAGTTCCAAAAACATTTAAGTTTCTACACAAGTATTGTTAAAAGGTAAAGGGGTGGAGGGTCACATTTTTATATAGCGGTTTTCCACCTTCAAGGCACTCAACACGCTTTACATCAACCACCAGGAACCACTCACCCATTCACACATACATTCATACACCAATGTACACAGACACTGGGGGTAAGGAGGTTTAAGCGTCCTGCCCAAGGACACAATGACAGCATTCATCTACGGGAGCTGGAATCGCACCCGCCAACCTGTGAGTCAGTGGATCTGACCATTCTACCAACAATGTTTATGGCAAGAGCGGGATTTGAACCGCCAACTTCAGAGTAGTGGACAATCGCTTTATCAACTGAGCTACTGTCGTTAAATGCAGCAAATTTGATCAGCAGGTTGCATGGCTAATATTGAGGCATTCAAAAGTTTGAATAGTATACCTCAAAACAACATGAACAAAACGTCACAATGCACCATTGGGTTTTATATAGTGTAAGATTTATCTCCATAGAATCACTGTAGACGTCTTCTGTTTTCTGTTCTGTTCAAACTGTCAGTGGTGCGGGTTCCAGTGAAGTAGCCAACACTACAGGGAGCAGTGGCAGTGTGCTTTCTGACAGGTTCAGAGCAACGCAGCAGACCTAAGCACTTATTGTCCAAGGCGACCCCGCTGACAAACCAATTCCAGTCAACTCCCAAAGCAGTGATTCATAGGATTATTCTCTACAAAACATGCATTATTAAGCTTTTCTTTGGATGTAGAAAGCGACAAGGAAAAACATAAGGTACTATGGGTCTAGAGAGTCATTCCATTTGCCACAGCTGAGGTTTTCACTGAAGAAAATGTCTGCTAGATGACGCTATATTCAACATTATAAATAATTCAATTCAATTAAACTTTATTTATATAGCACATTTAAAAACAACTTCAGCTGCCCAAAGCTCTTCACATAAAAAGTTAACAAAAAACCAAATATATAGATAATACGATACATGGTCAAAAAACAATAAAACACCAAGATCTTGTCTAGCTAATATTAAATGCCAGAGAGAAGAGGTGGGTTTTCAGTGTAGTCTTAAACTGTGCTAATGACTGAGAGGATCTGACAGGCAGAGTAAGGCTGTTCCATAGTCTGGGCACTCCCACAGAAAAGGCTCTGTCACCTCTGGCCTTGAGTCTGGCTTTACGCACAGCCAACAATAAGTGTACATAAAATAACAAAGCAACAGGATCTACTAAGACACACTGCGGCGCAAGATTATAGATGTGCACTTTACACTGACCCTGTATCTGAATTAATAATCTTAAAGAAGATCTATTGTGCTTGTGTCTGCTATATAGTTATAATATATGACACCTGTGGATCATTATGTTATAATTTACACATTATAAATCGCAATATTCATCTAAAACAACTTAATAAAAGAAACAAGTCCACTGACTTCCACGTTAGAAAACTGCAGTGCCCAAAGGAGCTGATGTCGCCGTAAATGTCATCACAACAAAGAGCCATGGAGTTGTTGGCCCCTCTTATGGATAGTTGCAGATCACACTAGCGAGTAGCAGATTTTTTTTTTTTTTCATTTGTACCAAAATGACAAGCAATGCTGCCGAAAATAAACTTGGAGAACGGCGTAAGTAGAGAGCAGTGGCGGTGAAAACGAGGGTTGAGGGCAAAATGGCGTCTTGATAATAAGCGATTAAAGATAGCTCAAACATGCATGAATTACTCCAAATACAACTTCGAGAGGGTAAATGAGAAGAGGAAACAACTACAACTGGTTAAAACCTCAGAAAAGTTGATTTTGCATAATAGGTCTGCTTTAATGGTTCAGAAATGTTTTCATGTTAGGGTTATGAAATTTATATTATTACTTTACTGTTTATTTTAAGAGTTGCAACTCATTTCCTTCCTCTCACACATACTTCATTATGAGTCTAAGATGCCACAGAGACCATATTGTCATCGATGATACATTACTCCATTCAATAAAACATCATTTGATATTTTTGGTAACTTAATATGAGGAATACCTGTCAACGTTTACAGTAATATGTCTGTGTGTAAGCCCTAGCCCTGGGACTGTAGGTGCGGTTAGGGAGTGACAATGCAATGTGCTATAGAATGATGATGCAAACTTTGACCCCTGGCTGTTATTCTCTTCCTGGATCATCCATCTTCATTTCTGGTGGTGGGTAACTCTGCTTTAAGCCATTATTTTAAAGAGTTTGAAGTGTTTGGACACACCCCACTTGTCTGCAGTGACGTCCATCAGTCACTGCTTTGTTGCAATAAGGGATCAAGTAGCTTATTGTACACTGTAAAAAAGACATCGGCTCTCCAGGAATGTGAGAAAGAAAACATCAAAATTCAGAGCGCCCTCGTAATTATACAGTTTGTTTTGATTGGATAAGTAAAGTAAATGCCACATAAAACAATTGATTTCCGATCCTAACGCTTTATGGACGTGTTCCCATCTCCTAATCTTTAACCGCTGACCACAATTTGGAAATAATCTTAAAGAGGAAGATTGAGTGCAATGAAAGTCCAGAGGCTTTGGGAAAAATCTGTGAACTCTAATAACACTGCAACAAAAATCTTGATTTGAGTAGGTTTAGATTAACTTTCTTTAACTTTCATTATACACATTCCTTCTAATGTAAAGCTAAAATATCTTCTAATGTGGTGTAATAGACAGACAATAGACAATTCCACTTCAAATAAGAGATATATTTAACTAATTTAATCATCTGGACTCTTTAAAATATGGCGGACTAGAGCATACACATTTCTGGCCATGCTTGGGCCGTCCCCAGTTCTTTTGGTGCCCTAGGCGAGACTTCTGATGGAAAATGAATACTGACTAAAAGCTTGTGGGATGTAGACCATTATTTTGGACTCCAAACTGTCTCCAGAGTCTTTGATTCCGCAATAAATGCTCTTAATGATTAGACTCATTGGGATTCTTTTTAGGTCATTGCGCACGACAAACGCTGTCTGGGGCTCCTCGTCAGGCTGAAGCAGTTTTCTTATTTTACTTATTTTTGATTGTTTTTTGAGAGGGAAAACTCGCTAAGCAGAATAAAGCATGTGGAACATTTTTATTTCAACATACTTATTTTTTATATATATATATTTTTAATAACTGCAATTTGGCGTCCTCTCCACCAGATGGCGGCCTAGGCGACCGCCTGGTTTGCCTGTGTCCAGAGCCAGCCCTGCTTGGGCGTTGAAAACTCCAATGTCCAAGTGTGTCCTCCATAAATCTGCAGTGTCTTTTAAAGTGAATGAGTGCTAAAATAAGTGTGTTCTGGCCCCACTCAACGTGCAGCCTTTCAAGGACGCTGACTGACATTTTATACAGTCTCTGCAGTTTAGTGCTATTGATGCCATTCATTTTAACAAGATCCTCTTTTAATAAGGATACAGCACATTGTCCAGTGCTTTCAAAGTGCTGTTTAAGAGACACTGAAATAATGAGAACGAGACAGAGACTAGAAACTATAGTCCAATGGCAGTGACACTGCATAGTTAAAATTACAATACCAAAAGGCTGGAGTTGGGACTTGAACCAACAACCCTAGGATTCACAGGCCTGTGGTGTATCCCTTTTTTGAATGACAGCATACTTTTTTTGATTAAAAAGTTACCACAGCTCATCACCCACTTAAAGATAACCAAATTACACCATTTTGATATTTTCCTTATCCCTGTGTCTGGTTCTTTATATTTGGGAATGGTGATTGTTTTGCTTTCTCAACTCAGCTCAGTTTAGCAGTTGCTCAGTAGTCCAAAATAGTAAATTATTCAATGAAATGCACGTGTTAATCATCTTAACTGTAATTGGATTTTTTTCCAAGGTACACCTGGCAACACCTCAAGCCACACTAGTGTTTTTCAGCACACTGGTTGAAAATCAATGCACTATGCTATCACTGACACAGAAACTCCTGGACTGCTGGAGCTGCTGATTTCAAATTGGTTCCTCTGCTAACCAATGAGTAACCTGTGTCCGCTGTGAAGTACATGGCATGCTGGGTAATAAAATATGCAACAGCAAGGGGATTTTTTGAAGAGGATTCAAACCCCAGGCTTGTGTGCAAGCTCAGTGCCTTATACCAGCAGGTGTCACAGACTAAAAATGTTCAGGCAAAGGTGCTTCAAGGTTACTTTATTTGTCTGGACCAAGACAAACAGACATAATAACACAATAGGCACATATAGTGGTAGGTATTAGCCTAATCCCCTACAAGGCTGAAAAAGAGCAAAACAAAAAGACCTACTTGGGACAATATAACACAAATATGTACATACTTATCATAGAGCAGGGACATGTAATCACATGAATACATTCAATTAAAGGCTGTTGCTGGAGGGCCATTACAGTAACTTCATAGATGTCTTTGCCGAAGCATGGAAAGCATTCAGTTAGATCCCCCTGTAAACAGAAAGTGTAATTTGATTGTTTAAAGGTATGTATCAGTAATGAAGTACTGTGCTACTCACATGTGATGGGTCCAACAGTGAGGGGCTGTATTGCTACACCTTCAGAAACTGAGCGGCGAGCCCTTGTTGAGCAAACCTTTTAAAAGAAAGAAATAAAATTCATAAATTATTTCAGATCGATCACATATTTGCCACTGTAATAAACTAAAATGCAGAGTGCCAGGTTTTAGGCTAACACAATAAGGGAAAAGTTTTGTTGCAATGTGATGAGTGGAGAGACTTACTGGGACACAGGGACCAGGGCTGCACAGATTGAGGTGGCAGTGAAGGTAGACCGTCCTGTACTGACCCTGAGGGATGAAGAAGAGGGCAGAGAAACGAGCACGAAGAGACGTCCCACTCTCTACCAGCGCCGTCTGTCTGGGGTCAGTGGGACACCTACGAGAGAAACATCACAATACAGTTTTATATGAAAGAGGTTTTAACATTATTTCCAGGCAAACTCAAGTATAAGTAACAGATCAAATGACTAAAATGCAAGAAAATGGTTTATTACTACTTTTACCATTACTTCTATCACACAGTTACCATAAGCGTTTACCTTCCACCATTCTAACTGCCTCTTAGTGTGAAGGGATGTTTTTACTTCAATGGTACAAATTCTTAATGCTTAATCAATATGTAAGTTACTAGACAAAATCAGAACAGATGAAGAGAAGAAAATATAGGTTTATATTAGTTTTGTCCTGTCTTTTTTTGCCTGCCGTTTTTTGATCTATGTTATAACGTGGTTTCCTCATCACAAACATACCTGGAGTTTTGTTTTGTTTCATTCACTCATGTTTAACTCACAAACCCTACATATTTAGGCTGAGTTCTTCTCTCAAACAGAAAACTGTTCCACCCTGTGTCATATGGTAATACAGGAAGTGTTCCACTGTGTTTTTAAACTCCATACGCCTTCACTAGAATCATTTGGACAATTTCAGCCCTGGAGTTGCCAGTCTTTACTGAACAAAAGGTTAAAAGTAGCGTAAAAGGTAGCTGTTAACTTGAAAACTACCGCTTAATGACATCACAAGGTGGAGCAGAGCATTTTGAGCTTTGGAGATATAGACAGACTAATAAGAAAGGGTTACTATATGTGTAAATGAAACAAAACACAACTCCAGTATGTTTTTGGTTGTGTAACAGCATTATAACATTGCTAAAAGCTCACAAGAGTCCATTTTGTGCAATATAGGACCTTTAACAATTCTTGATGTATAGAATAGGACACCTCTTATGTTAAACCTGATATTATAGTGTTTATAAATATACATACTTGTTTTGGATTAGAGGATGTCTCATTGCATCATCTGGGTTGGGGGAGTATGTGAAGTAGCAGTTGTCCAGAACAGTTACAAAAGTTAGGTCATTCTCCGCCACATAGACTCCGACGTACAGAGGCTGGCCCACCGGCAGAATCACACTGCCTGATGGGTAAGAAACGGTGTAGCTCGGGTCCCGGTACAGAGACATTAAGGCTCTTGGGGCTCCGCCTGATGCAATAATGCCACCAGTTGGTCTGCAAAGATTAATAGACACTTTAATTGGACATAAAGATAATTTACGCTTCCTTTGATTTGATTTTGAGATTTGTCAGGCTTACACTAAGGGTCTGAGAGCAGCACTGAGTCCGGCGTTTACATCCAGGGGATACACACATGAGAAGGGGAGACTCGCAGGGACATGGAAGGAATCATCTGGGGCGTAAAGGAATAAACTGTTAGTGTAGATGACGTGTGTGCGGTTAGTCTGAAAAACATGACAATAAATGAAATTACAAACAGCACTGATAATTTACAGTTTAAAACAGTACAGCGAACAGCCCTTACCCTCCTGGTGTTCCCACAGACTCCCCCTCGTGGCTCGACCTCGTACCACACTATGTTATTCTCCACTCTGGTTCGAATGCAGTTGCGGTCCACCAGATGACCAGACAGAGGGTCCAGACCGGAGGAGGACACGGTTGCCCTGTTCAGGGTAACTATGATTTTATCTTGTCCACAGATAAATTGGTAGACTTGGATTTCTGTGTCATAAGCTAGAAGACAAATAATTACAAAAATGATAAGCAAAGAGAGCAAAGAAAATATCCATCTTGACAAACATAACAAATTTAAAGGGCTTACATTGACAGACAACACCAGCATCTTCGTTGTGACTACAGTCGTGATTTCCAAATCCATTGTGGCGACAGTCTGTTACTGACGGCTCAGATCCCAAACAGCCTACCTCATCCATCCAGATGGGTCCTGTGCCCTGTCCAAAAGCTGCATTTTGAGGTGCAGCTTGCGCCCTGCCACAGCCCAGCTGCCTGCACACCACATTAGCATCATTCAGGTCCCAGGAATCATCACACACTGTACCCCAGCGCCTGTCATGGTACACCTCCACTCTGCCCGAGCAGCGCTCTGCTGAGTTCACCAGTCGCACCGGAGACAGGGCTGTGGACACAAGCAGGCTGTGTTAAGATCAGAGATGCATAAGGTACTAAACTTTATAACTAAGGTAATAAAGGACACATGATCAATGAGTCCACACATTAGAAGCCTGTTAAAGACTTGTCTAACACTTTACCTTCACACACCACACCCGCGTCCTCAACGTGGCTGCAGTCATGGTTCCCAAAGCCCATGTGACGACACTGGGAAAGCTCAGTCTCCTGCCCTGTACACGCCACTTCGTCCATCCAGTCTCCTGCCTGTACACGCCACTTCGTCCATCCAAATGGGGCCAGTGCCCTGTCCAAAACGAGCACCCATAGGAGCAGAGAGCACCCTGCCACAGCCCAGCTGCCTGCACACCACCTGGGCATCCAGCAGCCCCCAGGCATCATCACACACGGTGCCCCACTGCCCCCGGTGGAAGATCTCCACTCGTCCAGAGCACGAGCTGTTCCCTCCATTGACCAGGCGCACCTCTCCCTCCACCCCAGTGCTGTTGTACTCGGGCGTGTGGGTGGGGATGGTTGTGGTGATGAAATGAGTTGGAGTAGGACGCGGAGCCGTGGGTAGAACCGTGTTGTTTGAACCTAATTAACACAGCATACGCACTCAGATGAAAGTAATGTACTGTTACTGCAATACATTTTCAAAACAAAAAGATGCACAATATAAAGACATTCAGATTGGACCCAAAATGCATCATATGTTATGATTAGTTCCTTTATCTTGGGAAGTGGGTCACACGTGCCTTTATTCTATGAATATACCAAGAGTAATACAAAAAGTAACGTGACCAATTTTGATAACACATTTGAAGTTTCACACAAATGTTGATTAACTTAGTTTCCTAAAGGTGAACTATGTAGCTTTTTTCTTGAAGAAGGCCTGCAATCTCCATGTCTCCATGTTTTACCTATAATGTTCCACTGCATGACATTAAACTTATCTGTTTCCATGGAAATAAGCATCACCAGCCAGGCTAGGTTACAGGTCAGATCTATGGAGCAGTGAGCCCATTCACAGCAAGAATGTATGTTTTTAAAG
>JACM01002778.1:0-10105 GCA_000787095.1 Periophthalmodon schlosseri
CTGGCACACTCAGGTTTATTTTGCAGTTTTTATTTGCATTTTGCTGCAACGGCAACACCTTGACTCTTCCTCTATTAAATAATAAAGAATAAAAAATAAAACTGTAATTATTTCAGCGATGTAACGTAAGCTACGTAACGTAAGCGCACAGTCAGCGGTTGAAGTACACTCTGTGGTGTGGGCCTGTCCCATTTCGGCAAGATGGCGGCTACAGTACCCATTTTCGGCTGGGTACTTTGAAGGGTACTTCGAAGGGTACTTTGAACGGTGCAGTTGGTGAATTGGGACACGGCCATCATCTTTCCCCCATCTATAACTCCATCGTCAGACCCAAAGCAAACAAAGGAAACAAAGAGAACAATAGAGCTAGCCAGGATGCCGATAGGTGTGGAAGCACCCATTAAGAGTTGAATGAATATGCTAATTATGCACAGTGCACACTTAGTGTAGTTCAATAGACCTAGCCTACAGACAGAAACTGTAAACAATAGCTGTTTCCAGTTTCAGTGTAGCTAGCTCATCCCTTCAGATAGATATAAGGCAGTGTCCACCAGAAATCTGACCAGAGCTGAAGAAGCGGCTTGGATGAGCAGCAAAACGTCTTCACTCCAACAACTTTTTTGTCCAGGTGACAGATTTTACTTTTGGGTTTTTCTAACAACATGCTTTTGTTTTCTCTATTTTTTTTTTTAGCTAATTAGGTTCTAATTATTCAAATCTATCTAACAAGTGGACCATCAATGCACAATTAATTGGCTCTTATGATGAATAAAAGCTTCACATTTAGATAGACCACACCCAACAGTCTGATTTGACAGTTACTGTTACTAATCATGTACACATGCATATTCCTTTTACTCGAACGACTCCATAGCAAAACTGGTCTCACTGTCCACACCAAAGCCTCCACCTTAAAGACTCCACCTCCACCCACAACACAGCTCTCAAAACTGCCCAATCTAATTACTACTCCCATATCATCCATTCCAACTCTTCTAACCCCCCACACCCTGTTTTCCACATTTGCTCAGGTCACCAAAGCCATGGACAATATCACCTCCACATTCACTACAGTACAATAATTACTTATCATTTTTACCTCCAAAATCCAAACCATTCACTCCACACTTAACAACTCTCTCTCTCCATTCATCCCCCTCCAGAATCCAGCCTCAACCCAGTCCTCCTCTGACACTACCAAACTCCTCTCCACCATGAAACTCAGGACGTGCCATTTGGACCCTCTCCCATCTCCTCTCCTGAAACCTGCATCCCCACTCTCACCTCACCCATCAACAGCATCATAAACACCTCCCTCAGCTCTGGCACCATAACTCCCACACTCAAACTAGCCACAATTACACCACTTCTGAAAAAAAAAACAAACAGCCTAAACCCTGACAACCTGGGCAACTTCATACCCATCTCCAATCTCGCTCTCCTCTCCAAAATAATAGAATGTGCCATCATCACCCAATCCCAACGACACCTTCTCAACTTCCAGCTCTTTGAAACATTTCAATGAAGGACAAAGCACTGAACCTTGGGGGGGCGAGCCTCCCTCTGGAACTCACTCCCACAACAAATCAGAAACTTGGACTCACTGCAGCACTTCAAATCACTACAAAAAACTCACCTGTTCAATCTAGCATTCCCTCCATGATTTCCACTGTTGCCTTCTACTACACTATGTAAGTCTGAATTATTATTATTATTATTATTATTATGATTAATAATAATAATAATAATAATAATAATAATAATAATAATAATAATAATAATAATAATAATAATAATAATAATAATAATAATAATAATAATAATAATAATAATAATAATAATAATAATATAATAATAATAATAATAATAATAATAATAAATACATAAATAATTTTTTTGCATCAAGGCATTAACTTCAAATGTAAACACGACTACAGCAGATTTGATTACCGGTACTTTACAGATGTGGTGTTAGTCTTGACATCTATACACCATCAATAAATTAATATACCAACATAAGATGAATATATTCACTCTTCCTTAGGGCTCCAATTAGCGTAAATAAAAACATATGGGTCATGTCTTCTCTATGTGTCTGTCTCAGTAATTGCCTTCAGTACTGTATAGCATCCATTTCTTACCCATCAAAAGAAAGTAGAAGTATTAAACTTGCATAAAAAAATATTTTTTCAAAAATTCCAGGTGAAGTTGTTTAATCTTTTGTGAACCCTTTGGTGTTTTGTTTTTATTTTTAAGGCACGCCATCTGCTTAGCAACTTAGAGACTGAGGGATGTCACTAACTGTGAACAGACTTTGTATAATTATAGTAAATAAAAACTGTATCAACATACAGTAGCTACTAGTACTACTATTAGTGTGTTACTGTGGCAGAGTGGTTATCCTGTCTCCTCCTCTCTGTAAGGAGGTTGTGGGTTAGACCCCTGATCTCTATTGTTCATGGTTATATTTTTGAAGGGAAAATACATATCTTTTAACAGACACCACCTCCAATAATTATGTGGAATTATGCCTCCTTCACAGTCATCTCCCAGAAGCAGGTTGTGAAGTCACCTTAGATTTAATGAACTGAAATTGGGCTTATATGGTTTTAATTGAAAAAAAAAAAATGCTTTTGATGTCCAATTTTCAAATTTATAATAGTGAGTTATAGTTCAGGGAGCTAAGCAGTTTGGTAACTAGCACTGGACCTATGGCATACATTTAATATGTTTCTGAATCTTTATAAACCACAACAGACATAGAGCCAAACTGTATGTTACTGGACTAAAAATTCATGACATTAATTATCACTGCCATGACCTAAGGCTATGGCAAAATGAATGGGACATTGACTTTTGTCTTTCTTCAGCCTGTAATAGTGTCTTAAAACTACCACCTGCAAGTTTATTTGATTTTTTTAACCAGTGGATGGCAGATGTGAAACCTGCCCCCCCCTACCCCTCCTCTCACCTGGCCTTTTGTGCTCTCTGCTCTTCTTCTATCTGGTCAAAGCTGGCACACTATGTGACAGCAGTAACATAGATAGCCTCTAGTGGTGATATGTGAGAATACAACAGGGCCACTCTAATTACAGATCATAGCTTTAAGTGTGTACACCTACCTCATTGTCAGTCCCAAAATGTCACTCTTTGGTCTTGGCTTGTTCAAATTCATAATGTTTTGTTTTGACATCTTCAGATTGAATTGATTTCGAAAGCAGCCCAAATCCATCTTGACTTTTGCTGTTTGCTGTTTTTGCTGCCCCATGTTGTTTTTAAAACCCATTCTTTTTAACCCACTCACACAATCGGGATAAATAAATCACAGATATCCGTTTGTTTGAGTCAATGTACGACCACAAAGTTCACCTCTCTCTTGTTTCCTCCTAGCATCTGTGATACTGCATTTAAAAAAAGAAATGTGTCAGAGTTGTGTCTGACTATATCTGTCTCCATAGAACTCAACAGTAATATTTCTCAATGGCATGTGGAGGTGAAGTGTTTTTTAAATCTTATTTCAATTTTCTAAAGAAGTAAGAATGCTTTTTTAAAAAATATATATATATTTTTTTTATAGTGGTAGTAGTAGTAGTAGTGGTGGAAGCAGCTGTATTAGTGATAGCAGTAGTCCTAGTGGTGCTAGTAGTAGTGGTAGCCTATATTGTTTTATCTGATTGACTTTTAGAACAAATATTATATATTGGGAGTTTCAAGGCACAACTGAGGCTAACCAGGTAACTAAACCATAACACGGTGGTTTCAGTCCAAAAAACACATTAAAACTTAAAATTCAGATGGTTTAAATGACAGATTTTAAATGACATTATGGCCTTATGGTTATCAGTCACCACATAGCTGATTGGCTTTGAGCAAGTATTCAAACTTTTTAATTCAATTATTTCAAAAATGGAAAAAAAAGTCATTGGGCATTAACTTTTGCTATTGAGTGCCATACTTGAGCACTATTACAATGTTGTGTATTTTTCTAATCATTCTTGATCTAAATTTGATGTTTCATGCCATTCTTTCAAGCTAATCGTCAAAAGCCGTTTTATCCCAAATCATTAAAATCACATAGCTTCCCACTGTTCCTCCAGCGTCGAGATCAAAACTCCAAACAGAAGTGACGCCATAACTCCATTTACTACACAGAGTACATGCTACAGGCGCTAACATCCATAATTTAGCATGATCAAATAAATTAGCTTCATGGCCTTCTCAGTATTGCTCAGGGCTATCATTTCTATACGTAACAGCTAAAAATATAATATTTTATTAGCTGCAACATTTCTACTTTAAATGAGATGGCTTTGCATATAGTCGTGAAAAAAATGAATAAAAGAGTGGAAAGCTACTATGATCCCAGCAGGTGACACTATAATTGGCCTGCATGGCTCACAGTATGAATGAATGTATGTATGCATTTATATACATTTTTTAGCAATGCCCCCTATGTAGTCTATTTGATGGTAAATATGTTCATATCTTTTCAACATGAAGGGTGAGGGACATGACCCAGAAGGAAAGTTGGAACTAGTTTCTATACCAACTTCATGTCCTCTTCTTCCTCCTGCTTGTCCCCATTAAGATAGTTCCATTAAGTGTCACATTGTGGAACATTCCTGACATAGCAATAACATCTCCATTGAAACAGCAGATGACTGACCCTCCAACAGAAAAATGACATAGTACACCTTTAGTTTTAGTCGACAAAATTAACATAAACTTTGTCAACTAATTCTAAAATACATTCAATTAATACTTTGCAGTGACATCATGCTGGGTGTGTTCTGCATGTAAGTCTATAGTGGAATATTCAGCAGTTTCCATGGTGACACAATGCACACATTAGCAAACACTGCCAAAGATGTTTTAGAGAGGGACTTGTTTACCAGCACAGATCAGCTCACCAGTTGTAGTTCCAACTAAATCAGCTCTTTCTGGTCCGATAGTGTGAAATTAAAGATCAGATTAAAGTCTAACAAGGCCTCAGACAGAGCAGTGTCTTCAGTTAGCATCACACCATCAAGGAATGTCGATGACATCAACTGCCAAGACAAAATGGTAAATTGGCATTAATAATATTGCACTGCCTCTCCCATATGGCGCTCTGTAAGACTGCTGTAAGGAGCTATCATTTAAATGAAAGGTTGCTATTTATAGGTGCGTATAACGATTGTCTGCATGTATAACATTCTCACAGCCTCTTTTTCAACCACTTAAACCCAACTTCGCACCAGAACCCAGCAGAATATAAAGGATAAGAGATTGTGACGTGCCAGGTGGATTGGCCTATTCCATCTCCATAGTAATTTAGTGCGGCGCAGATAGCACACGTGCACACCTTTAGCCATGCTTTATCCTGTTGATCACATGGGAACTCTGGCAATGGTAAGAGGAGACAACATGGCCGCCGCATACACAGACAGATAAGCTGCACAGACCTCACAACTCATTTAAATGTATCTCGCATTGACGTAAGCGATTGATTATGGTTTGTGCTGATACCGGGAGAGGTACCAAATCCACAGGTATTAAGTATTTATACAGTAAGGGAAGGGGGATTATACAGAGAGAGAAAGGGAGGTACAGGTGGAGAGAAAAACAGTGCAGTCGGCCAGCCTAAGACTATATACTTTTCCTACAAAGATGTGAAGTCTGGGGACCGGTCTTATCTCACTGAATTTAGATTAGCGTGACTGACAGGCATCTGTATCCAAACAAACATGGCTGCTTTCAAGTAAAAAAAGGACTGAAAAACATCATGGACTTCTGCAAAATAGATTACTGAAGCACTCAACATTTATTTATCTGTGGTGAGAGAAGTTTGATTCTGTTCTCAGTGATAGATGACCAATGAGCTGCTTGGTTTCCCGTGTGACCGTGAAATAAACAAACCTGATTGGATGGCTCTGTCTGAGTTGGGCCTGAGACACAGAAAAGGAAGTGGGGAAAATGTGAGTCATATACAGAGAATTTCAGTTTGGATTTAAAGCCATAGTATATAACTTTTCTCATTGGGGATGTTTTTACCGCGTGGAAAAACGTAGACGGACATGTGTCCTTACTGTGAGTGTGCTTGCATAAACCTGACTATTTGGCCTGGAATAGGGCCTCTTCCTGCTCGTTTCCATGGAAATGTTGTTCTTTTTGGCTATAATCTTCCACAGTATGGCATAAAACTGATCTACACAGAGAATATTCCAAAGCATATGATTTTAACTTTCTATTTCCATGGAATCATGCAGTTGACTTTTCACTTCCAGAAATACCACACACTATCATTTTAACAGAAATTCTTGAATTCTTCTTTTTTATCTTCTAATTTAAGTATTTATTACATTTTCAGTCCCCACTTCATCCCTTGCATCGACCCTCCCCATCTGAAATCCAGTGGGTTTAAACCTAAAATGCCTCTCTCTGATCTGAATGGTCACTACCTAAACCCCAGCACCTGCAGTCAATCATAAATCAGTGCTAGTGCAGCCTCTGCAGCTCAGTGAGTGAATTCTGGAGGTTCTGAGCTTTCACATGAGGCCTGTCCATATATGGAGAATGAGAAAAACTTGTATGTGTGTTATATCTGCAGGTTCAGGCTCTGGCAACACAGTTCAGTTGCGATTGTAGTAGTGTTGTCACGATACTAAAATTTGTGTGTTATTCTGCAGGTTCAGGCTCTGGCAACACAGTTCAGTTGCGATTGTAGTAGTGTTGTCACGATACTAAAATTCCAATCTCAATTTTGATACTAAGGCACAGACTCGCAACTCAACGCCGACTCTGATACAGCGAAGATGACAAAAAACACTCTTTAGACAACAGAATGTGATTTTCAACATTAAATGGTAGTACTTTGTTTTCTATTCCCATGTGGCCTTATATCTGTGTAATCCCTCAGTGGTCCAGGTAGGTTCCATAGTGGTCCATGGGCGTATACTAGTCTATGTGTCTTATACTTGTGAAAGATACAGCTCAAGATCATTCTAAAACCATTCAGGAAAGGTTCATTTCTATCCTGGGAATGGGACTTTTTTAGTATCGATACCTGCTCAAATTAGTGTCTATAGTTTCAATACAATTTTAGTATAGATTAGTATCTGATTTTTGATGCTTTTGACAACCCTAGATTGTAATATCTTTTTAAAACTGTAAGAGTGCAGGCTACATACAGTTCCTTTAAACCCCCTCTTTGTCTCTTTGTAAACGCCTTCACTTTTTCAACCTCTTAATCCTGGCTTTGCTCCAGAACCCAGCGGACTGGCTTCCCTGCCCTTCCCTCTCACCTGCAGTGCTGTCCATCATTCTCTTTCAACACATTTTTAGTGGAGGAGTCCTGGGCTCCTTCCACACTGTCAAAACAAGCTGGGCACATGTCACTACACTGCAAAAAGTAATATCTAGGCAAGTTCTAAACTACTCAAATTTAGAACTTTTTACTTGATTTGAGTAGGTTCCACAGGAATAAGTTTTATATTTCTTAATTCAAGCAACATACAGTTGTGTTTTATATTTTAAGTCCAAAGAGTTGTTTTTTTTTTAATCTGAAGTAACAATAGTACCACTATTTTTCTTTTAAAGGTCCTATATTACACAAAATGGACTCTTGTGAGCTTTAAGCCATGTTATAATGTTGTTACCTCCTCAAAAACATACCTGGAGTTGTATTTTTTTCATTCACACATGTTTGAGTAACCCTTTATTATTAGTCTGTCTACAACTTCAAAGCTCAAAATGCTCTGTTCCACCTTGTGATGTCATGAAGAGGTAGTTTTCAAGTTAACAGTTACCTTTGACCTTTTGTTCAAAAGAAACTGGAAATTCCAGGGCTGAAATTATCCAAATAGTGAAGGTGTATGGAGTATAAAAACATAGTGGAGCATGAGGAAACAACATTATAACATAGATCAGAAAAGAGTATAAAACATAGTGGAGCATGAGGAAACAACATTATAACATAGATCAGAAAATAGCGTAACATGGGCCCTTAAAGTACAAAAAGTCTTGTGCCATTGGTAGATAATTGTACTTGTCAAGTGAAATTTACTCAAATCAACACACATTTTTCTTAATTCAAGTAATATTATCTTGGCTACTTGGTTTAGTTTTTGCAGTGTAGTCCAGTACGTCTTACTCTGAACACAGGATTGCTGTTTGTCCCCCAGCACAGAGCCTGGGTTGCCTGGGGAGATCACATGGAACCAGCCCTGTATGAAGTCTAACAGTTTCCACCATATTAGAAAAACCAAAGGGTAGTCCCACAGAGCATGTATCAAAGTGACATTTCCAACAGAGATCATTTCTGCCAACAACTATTTTATGGAGCTTGGACGGGGTGTAGCAATAACCACTGAGAATTTTGTATTGAATAAATTTACCTCAGGCTTCTCTGACATACTCCCGTTATCAGAGGTGGGTAGAGTAGCCAAAAATTGTACTCAAGTAAGAGTAAGATTACTTCAAATTAATAATATTACTCAAGTAGAAGTACAAATTAGTGGTCCAAGAAATTACTCCAGTAAGAGTAACTTAACCAGTAACTGTCGGGACATGCCATCTTATTTATAATTTAAAGTTAACATAATTGGAAGGATAAAACATTAAATAATGAACAAAATCTGGTATTTTCAAAGGATATACACCAAAAATTGAAAAACTAAAGCATATCTGAAGGAGCTGCAAGAAACAAAAATGTTTAAATAATTTCATATTGTCAACATAAAGCTCAAGTCACTTGTAGATTTACTCATAGTGTAACCAAAATCTGTTGTTACTTTAATAAAAATATTACTCAAGTAGGAGTAATGCTGCTAGAAAAGTACTCTGAAAAGTACAATTAAAAAAAAAAAGTTACAGTAAATGTAACTGTAACAGTAAATATAATTTCAAATTGATCTCTCTCCCACATAGTTGGGCAATTTGAATTCTTAATATTAATCTCATGCAGAATATCTGGAAAAGCGGTTGGATTTTCCTCATTTTAAGTGCATTTTATTCATAATAATTTGACCTTAA
Source organism: Periophthalmodon schlosseri (assembly GCA_000787095.1). Lineage (NCBI taxonomy): Eukaryota > Metazoa > Chordata > Actinopteri > Gobiiformes > Gobiidae > Periophthalmodon > Periophthalmodon schlosseri. The sequence goes on from JACM01002778.1 coordinate 9,013, forward strand.
CTGAAGATAAATTAGATAAATATATTAACCATACAAATTTACAAGAATTCCAGAGCATTTACCTTGATTAATTAACTGCAACTATAATAAGTGCTATATTTGAAGTTTAAAATGTCATAGCAACTCCTCTGTCATTGTTACCTGGCCAGCCAGAACCACACACTTTGACAAAACTGTACAAATTTCCGTTGGCCGTGATTGACAGACAGATTAACAAATCAGAGAAAGGCATGCTTCATTTGAGTAGAAACAAACATGGCTGCTGAAGAGTAAAAAAAGAAAAAAGAAAATACACAGAGGACTGAGAAACATCGCAAATCAACAATCAAAACACCAAACTTATATTTATCTCAGGTAAAAGACGTGATATATTTTATTCTGAATCATATGAGAATTTTCTAGAGGAGATGTCCCAAGTTAGGAAAGAGCTTTGTCACGCTCTATCGTCCTTCTGGATTCGCACTGAATTTTGAAGGGACTGGCTGGTCAGTGGTCAGGCAAAAACGCACAGGACTTTAGTGAACTGGCTTGGTACTCTGTTAGTGATGGCTGGATGATTCATCAAGGTGTGTGTAACGCATTTCCAACACCATGACATGGTGTGTTTGTGCATTCTATAGCGCCATCTGGCGGTTTAAAAATAAACTGCTTTCAATACAGAAACATTGACAGAACGCAGGGCTTGTACATTCAGACACCTGAACACTAATTTGTGCTAGATGCGCCTTGCTATTGATCAAATGAAAGAACTGACCAAGAAGGTAATGCTGTCTTATGTCATAGCCCATTGTACAATAAAGTAGGCTATAAGTGATACATGACGAGGTGAATGTGAAAACGACAGTAAAATAATACAGTGCCTTCAGCAGATCTGCAGTGAGCTCCTCTGGGGACTGATCAAAATGAGCCATACAGAAGAACAGGCCGATCTTCTTTGTCTCTGTGGTTCTGTGGTGATGATCAGAGACACAGCCACAGAACTGAGCCTCACACCTCGCTCTACATGAGCTGCTTCAGCCCCCAACACGAGCCACACCAAATGACACAGGACTTAACACTTTGCTTTAAGTGACACACACAGTGACACAGCTCA
>KN473649.1:0-10474 GCA_000787095.1 Periophthalmodon schlosseri
AAAAAGTTGTGGCTGCAAGTAGTGCCTTATAATGCTAGTAGGTCAAAACACACCAAGAAGTCCACCTAATAGGTTGGAAAGATGTTGATTGATGAAGGATTGGCTTCTGTATGCTATCAGCAAGTCTGTATGCAATCTATGAAAATTATAATAAGCGGACCCCATATGCCACGGGGAAAACTATGTGTGATTTTAATATTTTTATGGAATCTTGAAGTCATAGTAAAAGTTTATTGAGCAAAAGACTATTTAAACTCCACCTATTTTAAACTTGGTTTTGTTGTGACAATCGATAGTTTATTAAGCAATTCCTGTCATACTAGGTTCTTTATGCACATATACACACAAATCCTGTATTTTTTGGCATGCACTAAATTTCTATCCCAGTTCAATTCATTTTCCATTATGGCATTTTAACTGTGCTATTTGGTCATGAGTTAATGGTAATGAAGCTTAATGCGCAGTTAAAATGAGGCACCCATTTTTTTTTTCTTTTCACTATTCACAAACACAGACAGAGCAGCCAGGCGGTATCAGTCGTATCAGCAGCCTCTCCCTGGATTAGCATATTTGGGTGAGATAAAGAACAGAGTAGCGTTACTTAACTTTGATTTAATATTGCCCATCTGCCACTCTCTATCTCCATCTCCTGCTGTCAGACTGCCTTTGTCACCGCTCCTGTCTGCTTTTCCCAATGAGGTTTTATACTTGCCTATTCTGTCTCACATTAGCACTAATTCTTTTACAGACCGTATTTCGATCTTTTTCACTCTCCTCTTCAATTTCCCCCATTTATAAAAAAAAAAAAAACATTTTAACTCAGCCTCCCAGCTTTTGGCAGATGATTATATCAATGGAACACATTCACACAGCAATAAATTCCTTATCATACTAGAGCCACCACATGGTTGGGGATTATCTACTTGTGCATTAAACTACTCTGTCGCTCAATGCACAACATATTAGTAAAACAACATCCAGAACATTTTTTTAACAACAGAATACCATTTAAAAACCAGTAAACTGTGAAATCTTAAGGTCAGAATGCTGAAATGTTGAAATTGTATTTGTTGTAAGCCAAATGTGAGAGAAATGTCAAATATGTGATAGAGGACTGTGACATTTCAATACTTTCGGATTTTGGGACAAACCAGGTAAAGATGAGATTGAGTACATTGCATGATATATAAGTAGCATATCGGCATGTATTAAATTTGACATTTTTTTCCTCTAAAGTATGTAAAAATGTACAGAATCCATGAAAGGTTATGCCGTACTTACCTACAGCTTATGAGGCGTGAAGTAGAACATTGGTGCATTCTTCCACTTATTCTGAAAAAAAGGAAATAAAAATGGTGAAAAACAATAATAAAAACGCACTGACTCTTTTTAATGTTGGTCTATAGTAAATGTGCGGTGTAATTCGCTGCCCCACAGTGTGCTAAGTGGCTGGCATATGTAGGCTGTGCTAATGGATCTAATAGTGACTGTTAACATTATGAAATATCTCTGCTGATTTACTGTTTGAATTTGAACAAAAAAAAAAATCAATAACTCGTTTGACTGGCTGTTACACTTACATACATTAAAGGCCACAATACTGCTGTACTGAAAATAACAGTGTAGTGTGTAGTTATTTCAAAATGGAGTAGATTGTGAAGTTGTTTTGACTTTCACTCACATAAATGTAAATGCATGTAAATACGATGTGATTTGCAGTAAAGCCCTTTTTAGTCCTTGCCTATTTGACATTTAAAGTAGCCTAGTTCAATTTAATTTTCTCATTATGGCTTGGCAAAATATTGGTATTTAAAAGTCCAAGCCAGTGCAGAGTTAACCTCGTCTGATTGCTTCGTGTGAGCAGCCAGTGTCCCGTATTATAGCTGGACTTTACCAATCACCAGTAGTAATGAAATCAGTCCTTAATACATTTCACAATTTCAGCTCATGTACAGTCTAAATAACAGAGATCCATGAGCACGGACGTCCCATTTGAATCAATTCCAGTTCAAAATGTCACAGCCATACATAATCATAAGAGTGACCTCAGAGTGAAGGCGGGGAAAAAAAACGTTATGAATCTCCATTTTGGACGAAGTTAGTATTTTCATTTTTCCGACTCTAATGGCAGTGTAAGATGGCTCATTGGCATTTGCTGTCCGAGGGAATGAATGCAGATTTTGTTATAGGACAGAAACACACGCGCGCTTTTGATCATTCTGTGAAAAAAAGATAATTTATTCAGTTAACTGTCACCTGTCAGTGTAATGGAGATTTGCCTGCGACTGACCACCCAGATGGTGCGTCTGCCTGGGGTCCCGGGGGTATACTGCTCACCGCCGCTGCTGCCAGAAAGACCAAATTTAAATAGATGCTGTTTTAAAATACTATATGCACATGTCTTATTACTGCAAAATATGTCTCCAGCTCAGTAGCGATGGTGGCTCCTGGGTACAGACGAGTTCTGCATACATACAAACTAGTTTATTAAATCTTGACACTCAAATTCTCAAAATCTCTATAATAAAACATCCATATACTAAAACATATACAGTGTAAAACAGATTCATCAGTATAATAAGTACATTTACATACTCCCTATGGCTTATACTTTAAAGTTACAGGAGAAAAGTTGTGAACGGACTGTTATTGAAGTCCTCAATCTTGAATTCACAAATGCTTCTGGAAAATGGTAACAACAACAGAATACAATGTTTTGTAAATAAAAACAAGTACAAAAAACATTAGATAACATTAGAACATTAGTTATGTTTTTATGTAAACCCAAGTTTAAAATTTGATGGTGGCAAAATCTAAAGAAGTTGGTATGGAGTATGAAAAGTGATCATGTTTAAAAAAAATGACTTGTAATTAATAATAAATGGAGTAAAATGGTTTAGGCTGAATCCGATTAAGCTGAATGAAGCATATTATTGCGTAATGGTAAGCTTGTTGTGTTCTGTTTATCTGGTTTATAAGAAGAGATATCACAATATCACATTTTATCACAATTGAACAATTACTCATAATTATTGACACAATTACCAAACAACAAAGAAATACTTTTTTTTTTATTCTATCGTATTTTTTTCATGACCGTTGTCTAATACGCTCCCATTTTGTTACTATGTGACTTTATAAGCTTTATGAAATCTAACTTTTCAAATCGAAAAGTAAAAAAAAAAATTAAAAAAGTACTCCTTACTCATAAGCTCCAGTCATGATCTAATAATAGGCATCACTGCATTGATTTAGAAACACTTTTCAAAATCATCATTATCATGTCAGGTTATAGTGTTTAGCCACTATTGCAAATGTTTTTTCCTTAGACCCTTTGAAACCAACCAGTGCCCAGTGAAGACGTCAGTGGTGTTTACTTTGATTTGAGTTCATTACACACACTATACTTTGGAGGCATTTGCATCAGCTGTATAACTTATAGCACAACTTAGATATTAACACAGAGTCAAGGTTTATCTAAACATGTCACCAAGCAAACTCCTAGGCTGCCTGATTTGCACTTTCTTCCATCTTCCCTTGACTTTCTGTCTTCATTTTTCCCCACTTCCTTTCCTCCCTCTCCTCCCTCTCTAATTTACCTCAGTGACAGATCTGCGCGCCGCCTCTGATAATAAGATATTCCCACCAGCCTGCGAGTGCCGCTCCCTCCGCATCCATCACCTCTCCCAACTCACATTACTGCCCTTTACAAGCACCGGGATGTTTTTCTCCTTAATTGTAGCCGTACACATACCTCACCCCCCAGTCATAATAAATGGTCTTGTCCTCCATTACGGCCATTAGGGAAGTCACACTGAGAGCAGCATGCCGCCCACTGAGAGGTGGGCTTGTTTGGCACGGTCTGTTGTAGAAGTGCAACTATGTCCCTGCTATCAGAAAACATGTGTTAAGGGAGTGACAGTATCTTAACTACCGTAGGGACACCACTAGACAATGTCCACTAGTAGTCTCACATATAGTATCTCTCTACTTCTTCCAAACAAAGTACTAAATAAAAATACTACTAGCCAGACTGTTGAAGGCAAAGGGAACGGGCAAATCTCCAGGGGTTGAGCAACATTATTTGCAATGTCTGCTACCAGATGTCTCAGATTGAAAGCCCCTGTTCAACAATGAAGTACCATATGCTGTCAGAAGATGGCAGTGTGCTCCTGTTACATTGTATGCAGCCTCTACTACAAGAAACAGGAGTATTTTTTTGTGGAGAAAAGGGTTTTTGAATAAGGTGAATGAAAAGGTAGAATGAGTGAATGACTGACCACCTGGAATAATGTAGCCCATTATTAAAAGATGTCTGGATGAGTTATCTATAAAAAACATTGAATTTACACTGGCTTTCCTGATACGTAGAAAAAAAACAAAACAACTTAATGCCATAAATATTTTTGTTGTTCATTAAAATACAATTGATTGATAGAATTTTATGAATGAAACTTAGTAGTAATTGTAGTTTATAGTAGTAGTAGGAGTAGTAGTAGTATGGTGAGCTCATTCCCTTGTATTGCAGCAGATATCTAGTCCGCCTTGTTGTCGTTGGCGATGTGATAAGCGGATGATGTCATCGTTTCTGGTCAAGAGCAAACAGGTGCAGGCTGAGGAGGAGCGCTCTCTCACTATCATGGTGCACTTACTGTTCATTGCTCTTACTTCAGTCAAACAGCCTTTCAGCCTCGTGTTGGTGCTAATCAACTGTCATTTTCTGCTTAGCTACATGGCTGGCTTTGATGATGCAGGCCCTGGTGCTGTGGAGTTGATTTGCTGTTTATAATGACCTGAGGATGAAAATAAAGAATTGTGAGTCACTTCTCTGGTGCATACATATAAAACCTATATTTTCTATATATGTCAGTGTTGTTAGTGAGGAAAAAAATTTGTTAAAAACAATAACATAAATAAATAAATAAATAATGTTCTTATATAGGCCTAGTTCTTGATATGATTAGTTTAGACTTATTTAGATGTAATCATGCTTGTATAAAGCAAATCAGAAAGTGCCTTTTTTTTTTTTTTTTTTAGAACTGCTGCCTTAGATCAAAAAAGTCTTGAATTCAATTCCAGGCCCACCCTGGATTCTCCTTACTACTACATGTTCCATGGGTGTCCACTGGGAGAGGATTCTTACAGAAATTAGTTAGTTAATCTCAGCAGCACGTTCCCGGTTAAATAAGGGTTAAAAAAGTTGAAAAGTTCACTAAAAGACAGATGCTTGTACTTACTGTAACAGGGGGAACTACCAACACTTTGTAACAGGTCTGTACAAATGTACCTCATCACTATAAGATGTGTTCATATTTTGTAATGGTATTTTGTCCTTAAATGTACAAACGATCAAGATTAGGAAAGTGAACAAACCATTCTATACAGTGGTTCGCTAATGTTTCACATCAAGTACCACCAAAGAAAAAAATTGGCTTTCCAACAACCACCAGGTCAAATCAAGTATATAACAAGACTATTCCAGGTCTAATCTAAGGCTAAACCAGGTCTGAAAGTTCTAAACAATAAATTATCCAAAGGAGGACAAAAAAGTAAATATGGTGAACACCTAAACTGGCCAAACCAACATACTGAAGAGCTGTCCAAGTACCACCTGAAGGCCCACAGTTTGAAAAACACTGCTCTGATAAATCAGTTGTTTTTAATGGGTCATATAAAAGTAAAAAAGAAGACATCAGCTCAATTACTTATTTGTTCAATATTATAATCACAACAACCCATTTGTGGTGGATGCATATTATGAACAAATCTGAAGTAGAAGAAGCTTGAGTGCATCCAAAACATTTTCTAAGTAAAATGCTGTTTGGAAGTTCTCTGAAACTTTAACTTGAAATGAGAGCACAATGTTTTAAGCCCTTTCCCAAGTTTGATTGTCTGTAAAGTTGGAGTCCTGTTCTGTCCTTGTCCCCATTTCCTGCACACCACACGCCCATTTCTCCACAGATTGATTTCACGTGTTACATGGAGACATTTCATCTCCTTTTTCTGCACAGCGCTGTCATGTCTGTCACTATATGCGGCTGATACCAACAGCCCAATTTACAGATGGCGACACGAGAAACGGACAAGGAAATCATTACGGACACATTCATAAATATCGGCTGCTCTGTTTCTTTTAATGGTCAGGAGTCAGAAGTTTAAGGTATGGGAGTCCTGGAGCTAAAAGACTCAAGGATAGATCAATGTCAGTCGTCGGGGGGAATGAAAGCCACTCTGCTGGAAAAAGGGGCGAACCAGGAAGGAGCTTGAGGCGCTGAAAAGTCATATCATAGAGTCGTCAGGGTGGGCTGTGGTGGTTTCAAATCATGAATTCTTTAATGTACTAAGTCCAAATGGTCCCTTGTGCCCCACAGTGCCTTGCCTGGCAGTCTGAAAATAATTGAGGACTTGAGCGTTGAAAAGGGGGGAGAGGGGGGCGAGGATACGGGACAGGACAGGTTGAGCTATGAAAGAATGAATAAATGACAGAATGAGTGAGATGGAGATGCTTGGTCTTTACAAAAATTACCTTACCTTTACACTGCGATTCTCAAGGGGGAGGGGGTCGGGGTCCTGGTGCGCTCCCCTGTACCTGTCCCACTCACTTTTGATAAAGCTGTGGCGAAAAGGCAGAAGGTGGAGGGTATAATCTAGTGGTGTTTCAGGGAATGGATCTCCGAGGAATACTTCTTTCATCTGAGGTCATTAATCGCAACGTCCAATCACCTCGCTCATAGATCAATAGAGCGGCACCGTGCTAAAAATGAAAGAGATGCTGAAGTATAAAACATGTGGTATATGTTCCCCCTCAGCAAGTTTACAGCCGGCTGGGTCAGTGAGCGGTGCCGTGTGGCCGTTTCAGATCATTATGAATGAGCTGATCCAGGAGTTTGCCTTCTATGGGCTATGATTAAGGTCTCAAAAGTGCTTGCATGTTATTTTAGGCTCAAATTGTTTAAGTTTTTGTATGCTTTGCCTTTACAATTGTTTCAGAGGTGTACATGAAAAGCTTTGGTGCCTTTTAATTTAATAATTCATTCTGTGAAAGTTGGGTTCTAAACCAAGGTTAAAAACATTGCTAAGGGAAGCAAATTCAGTAACGGTGGTATGTTTGGGAACCTTGATAATTGCCTTCCCCGGTTTCTCAGTCCAGTGAGTAGCAGCCACTAACTCTTTAAGCTGGTTGGGTGTTCATTAGAAGTCCTTATTCAGTAGTTAGAAGGGATATGAGTTTTCAGCCAGCCCATTAAAGGCCAAATGTCACCAATTTAACTGTGTGCGAGCCTCATAAAAGAAGTCATGCATGGTACTGATGTTCAGTACCTTTCCATTCTTTCTAACGAGCTGCACACACACAACTGCAGCAGCGGATGGGATACCTCGCACCACAATGGATGGATAATGAGCACGCCCATTTCCTTATACTCGTGCTGTGTATTTCTAGGTTTAAGATTAGGGATTGCTCAAGTTTGGGAGACTCCTCTATAAGGTCGTTATTGTTACTACTTTTAGTGACCAATGGTAAAAGAGGGAATTTAACCTGAGTAAGTGGGGCAATAGTCTAACAAGCTCCAGTTAAAATATTTGTGTAATATAATTCAATACTTTTATACTTGACATGTTGCTAAAAATATTTTAATAGTGCAAATAGGTTTGTGAGTTCATGAACAAATCATTGCAACTGTAAGTCAGGAGTGCCCCAAGGCTCAATTTTGGGCCTGATACTTTTTACTATATTTATTAATTCAATTGGTTGCAATTTAAGAGAAAGTTTCATACATTTATATGTAGATGATGCTGTTTTGTATGCAAGTGCTCCATCTGCTGATCAGGAGCTTTTAAAACTTTTTTTCAGTTTTTCCAAAAACATTAAATTGAAAAAACTTTTGGTTATTTTTCTTCCTAAAATTGGAATACATTTCAAGGACATGCAAAACTGAATACAGTGGTGCTACTAATGCACTTAAATAATCTGGTGATAAACATTTATAATCACACCTGCACTTGTTTTTAATGTCTTAAATGGACCTATGTAGTTATTTGTTTTGTTTGTTTTTGTTTGTATTGTGCTTGTATTTAACAGGGTGCTCATGAAAAAGTCTGGTACTCTCATTGGGGTCTCCCTGTATAAATAAAGATAAATGAAAATGAAAAAAAGCACTGACAGTTTCTGCAGTGGGCCAAAGGTCGCCCAGCATATTGCTAAAAGTGAGGAGGGCAAGATCTGCAAATGAATTTAAGACCAACTTCTGTAAACATTTTTTTTTTGTTTTGACATTTATTATAAAACAAGGAGCCAAAAAGATAATTGCATGGCAAATGTGCACTGTGTAACTTTACATTTGGAGAGGCTGACACCGTTTTGTCCTCATGGAGATGTTATTGCTTTGCCTAGAATGTTCCATAATATGGTATTAAACATATCCATTTTGACTGAGACCATCAGGTGGCACCACTAGGCCAAGTTTGAGGTCAAATCTGTGGAGAGGCAACCCTACTCACAGTAAGAATGTATGTTTTTTGTATTTTAGATGAGTAAAAACTAGTATAATTTAACAAAAGTGGACCATTTAACAATATGGTCCACCATATTGTGGACCATATCAGGAAAAACATGTCTCCAAGGAGACAAAGCAGGTGGCGGGCCCTTCACCGGAAAGGTTACATGGCATATCCTTAAATTAAAATCAGAGCTCATGTATATGTTGTGTACTTTTTGTGATTGATAAATATTTGATATTTGATAATATTTCATGAAACATTTCTCACTCTGTCTGCAGTTAACCAGAGCCATAAGCCGAGACACCACTACATAAGTACTCCACGTATCATGGTTTGACAAAATATCCCATTTTTGTATGTCAACATATTTATTACTGGCCTTATATCTGCAATTTTACCTGGAGTCTACATTGGTTTTATGAAAAGCAAGACACAACGTAAATGCTATTTCTTCAATTGTCCCACCCACGGTTGGTGTCCCGAGTCTCATTGTGTATCTTGTCCATATAGATCCCCATGTGGTTTATGTCCCAAGCAGCAGCTGGAAGCTCTCTTCATATCCTGGATTATCCTCTTCCATTTTCTCTTTAAGAGAGGTTTCCAGAGTGTCATATATTTCACAGATTGTAAAAACTCCCTGAGGCAAATGGGTGGTTTGTAATTTCAGTCTATATAAATAAAACTGACTTGACTTGATACCCAATTGGCATCTTCCCCTGCACCTTTAAAGCAGAACATACAGCGCTCAGAATTGTTGCAGGCTTAAATCGTGAAATACCAGTTTGAAATTGTTTTGAGAATGCGACAACAACATCAAGCTAAAAGACTTCATGTGTTCAGCATGAAGGAACAAATAACCCACATCAGCAGGCCTCTCGACAGACCCACAAGGGGCCGCGGGAGTGAACGCGATTGGGTTATTCCAAAGATGAATGTGCCTCGCAGCTTTTGGGCACACAACACAAAACCAGTGAAAGGGAACATCGGCATCATTTGATGAGGCATTCCAAATGTCCCTGGGGAACTGGATGGCTGAGGGCTAAATGACAAATATATGTTGTTGGTAGTGGGGAGCGTTTCTGCTGGCTGCCCTAAGGTGCTCTGTGGCTGGCAGCGCTTTTCCATTTGTCCTTGAAGATGTTGGCTGGGAATGTTGTCATCTGCTTGGGTTAGTTTGAGAACAGTACCTACGCTGGATCAGGATCAGTACTGGACAAGGGACTCACATTCACACCATCTTTATTTATTGTCATCCCTTCTCGTCTTATTAGTTTTTATCTCTCTCTTTGGGGTTACACCAAGTCTTCAGTCATATACCATTGTGAGTAATTACACATGGCCATGACAGACAGAGACAAATACAACAAATCCCACCTATCCCAGGATACTGCAGAACCAAAATATTGTATAGACTTAGCACTGCAGTGTTACAGAACAAAGGCTGCTAAGTTTAATGTTAAAACTTAATTACTAAATATGCATATCAAACTACATAATAAACTGACCCTGACAGATATTAATCATTAAGTAAGCCAAAACCCATATCTATCTTGACAGGAAATGTAATTTTCATGAAACGCTGTCAGCATAATGCATCCTATACCGTTCCATATAGCGTAAATGGAAATGAATTATTCCTCAAACTTCTTAGCATACTTTCTTTGTCTAAGTATCAACCTAAATTATTAAATTAAATCTAAAAGAATGAACTTTTTTCTTCAACTATGTATATGCCTAAAGACAAAACAGAGGAATAAAAAGTATGAGACAATGAAGAGATTGAGTTTTGAATATTTACAGTGAGTTAATGACATTTCCATTCTGTGAGCTTGTCAGAAATAACAAAGGGCCCGCGTTTACCCTCCGCATCTGCTTAAGTCTCTTTTGCTCCCTCCTCGTGCCCCAAGTGGCTCAGAAATCCTACTTTATAGTGGAGAGGTGTCAGAATTTTAAACAGGACTCCCTCTTTATCCCT
>KN473649.1:10555-22894 GCA_000787095.1 Periophthalmodon schlosseri
AGGCCGCGGCTGCCTTTTAACCCTCACCTGCTCCTCTGCTAGAATAATGTTGCCTCCTCTATCCTCTCCATAGGGGAAGCTGCAGATAGTACGGGGAGAAGTGGGTTTCCAGACAGCAGAGAAAGATAGGGTTAAGATCAGGAAGGAGAGGTTGCGAGGGTTTTGTGAGATGAAGACAGCGGGTTAGGGGTAGAAAAAAAAGATGAAAAATGAAGAATACTGTCAGGCAGAGAAAGACAGGACCGACAGAGAGGCTGGAGTTACGTTATTCTCCAGTGGGACCCGGCCAGCCATTCATCATGGACGCTACATTTTTTTTCCAATACCTTGTCAAACAAAACTGATGACAAAGCACTGGCCACATACTAGGTAACTTTCCCGTTGGTGACCTGGAACAACTTCCGACAAAGCTAAAAACGGACTACTGTATGGTGTAAAATGTTTTTGGTAACATATTGACCTTCAAGCTTGTGTTAAATGAGTTAATGTCTAGAGCTTCACAAAACAGAAAGAAACAGTTGTAGTACTAGTAGTAAGTAGTGGTAACCTACTGTATGTGCAATAACTACTGTAACAATAATAGATAGTATATATAGATTAGATAACATTATGGTCATACTGGGGACTTCTAATATACCTATAATTATCTAGATATACTGTTTACTGTGAATTAGTTGAAAACCATGTGAATAACCAGTTTACACTATGATAAATTATTGTGTTGGTGTGGTCCTACTTCCTCCCATCAATTTATTCAAAAGTAAACTCTTACTCTTACACCTTTGGCAATAATAAATCAAGTTTTTGTCTTGTCACAGCAAACCAAATAAATGTGCATAAGTTTCCATACGAATCCCCTATAAATGAAATTCTGCTCAATGAGTAATTGCCTTCAATTCGCTCCCCTTTGAGTCAATCTCATGTGTGAAGTCAGCGCTGTTAATTAGACCTGTTTTTATGTTCAGGGAACCAGCTGAGCCTGCCTCTTTTTCCCCGTTCTCCCCCTCTTTCTCTCTCTACCATTTGTACTTAATTACTGAGGGACTGCTGTCTGCACCACTGAGGCATAACAAAGAGATGTAATGCCATTAGCAAGCAAAAAAAAAAAAAAAAAAGTTCACGCCTAAAGACACTGGAGCTGCGGAAATCAAGTTTTACACAAAATTGTAATTATTGTAAATGATTATAATCTAGGCCATCTTCAGCTTGGTTTCATTGTCTGTTATTAACATTATAAAACAAGTAATATGCTTCTGCTTTCTATTTGACTTCCACTATCTCGGGTTACCAGAGAAAAATGTTATCAACTCAATACCCAACAGACCCCTTCATTTATCAGGGCTTCGGACAGGCACTATGAGTAAACTAGCTAGTTACTTACACTTTAAATTAGGGATTTAACAATAACCGAAATAACATGATACTGTATCACAATTCACAATTATATCAAATTACATGCTCTTTTACAGCAATAGCAAAAAAAAAAAAAAAAAAGAAAAAAAAGGAAAGAGGGAACTACATAGACCATGATTTGCACCAAAGGGTTGACAAGGCATTTTAAAAGGAAAAAGCAGTTTATCTACAATTCTGTAACCCTCTACAAAATATCACAATAAATATTGTACCGTGAGATCAGATTGCGATAATATTGTACCAGATTTCAAATGGTTAACATTGTCATGGCAGCAAACTAGAGGAGCACTACAAAAGAAGAAGTTATGTTTTGAAGTAGCGTTTTACAGTTAATCTCTATGAAGTTTGCTCACTCCAGCTTGTATGTAAATGAGGTATTTAGTTATGGTACACCTGATACATTTGTTTAATTAATACCAGTGAACGCAGCGTTTTCATTATTACCATGTGAGTGAAAAGTGTAAAAAGAGAGGCATTGACATAAGGTGCACTTTGACACCTACTGGGTGTTGAAAATTGGATTTACACCACAGTGGGTCGGTTCATGTGTTGTTCAAAGAGCACTGAGCTTCTATATTGAGTGGTTAAATAAAAGCAGCCGCACACACTGAGTGGCCCTCCCGCATGTCCGCACCAGCTGAGAATTTTACAGGTTTTGACACTTTTGATTGCATTTGACATGGCGGAAGACCACAGGACACGTAACATGGAAATTATCCATTGATTACAGGCCCATGTTCCGGCTTTTTATATGTCCTCAATTGAATCAGTCCAGACTGTGCTATGCTCGGCAATACTAGCCGTTATGAGAGACTTGGTAATTTAATGCAGTCATAACAGCCTCAACAGCAAAAGCAAAGGCAATCATGGGTGAGCGCCGTATATTTGGCCCACTCAGTTCCCAGAGGTCCACGGCGAAAGCTAGATTTTGTTGATTACAGTAATTGCATTGATTTAGAAAAGATGTGAGTTTCCTTTATTATATTTAGCAGCCTCAGATGTGCTTAAATGGATTTAAAAGGAGAACAACTGAAGCTGACACGTGTCATAATTACACATTACAGGATTAGATGTGATATCTGATATATAGAGCAATAAGCTGCCGTCAACTAAACGTCAGACCTTTGGGCACCATTGTTTTTTCAGTTAGAAAATAACTTTGAAATGTATATGAAATAGCAATCTATCAAGTAAGAAGTTGGACAAGTTCTTAGGCCTGTCACAATAATTACAATATCAGCTTATTGTTCAATAAAAGAAAGACTGAACAATATTCTTTGAAGCTCCATATTTGTCAGCACATTTTTGCTTAGGTGGTCAAAAAGTTACTATTTTGTGTTGACTCATTACTGTGTAGTGAGTTTCATTTTGCTGTTTATTTACTGCAGCTGATGTCTTTTTAATATTATTGTATGTTTAGAGTAGAGATTACAGGGATTGGTGGCATAAAGTGATTTCAAATTTTTCGTTCATCTTGATATTTTCTGTAGCAGTATATCACATTTGAGCATTTCCCATTATAAAAAGTCATAATTATTTTCCATCAAAACATAAACTGACCAGGGCATGTTTGCTTCCATAAAATCTAATTTGCAGTCGCTTCTGTACATACACAGTAGTTAAACCCACTATGAGTCCGGACAGAGGTTGGATTGCTCTTTTCCTGGGATATTCGGGGCGAGAGCCAAAAGCCACATGGCAAGGATGCACACAAGGCACCAGATTAGCACTCAGCACTGGAGAACGTCCAAGAAGAGAAGGTCACCTCAAGCTAAAGTGTGTTTAGAGATCCAGTCCACCTCTGTGTTATAAACAGTAAATCTGAATTAGCTCACTTCCTCAACCAATTACTGTCTGCATAATCTCATTAAGGAGAAGACATGCTCTTTATTGTAAAATTAAGCATTCTCCAAGTCAATATTAATCCATCTCATTCACAGTATAAAATATACAAATTTTATACTGAGTAGGACCTTTTTTTTTTTTTTTTTTTTTATTGACTGAGGTGCACTTAGTTGGTAGAGTTTAGACTGTTATTCCATAGAGCACAATTCTGACCTGCAATATATATACAATATATACAAACTGTACTTTCAGGTATGTCTGAAACAAATTGACGCATTTCTTTTTTGCAATCAAATATTTATAGACCAGTGGTTTATAAACTTTTCACACCAAGTACTGCCTAAACAAATATTTGGCCTTCCAAGTACAGTCAAATCTAAACCAGGATGTTAATAAGGGCTAAACTATTGTCTACAGGTTTGTACACATGAAGCGTTAGTAACAATTTATTGTACCATCCAGGTGTACTGTTTCTTCATTTACCAAGAGCTGAACCAGCAACACAGGCTTTTCACAAATTGAAAAATGGTACTCTTCCAATCATAGCCTCACCTTAACTATGCACTATACTGACACACTATTTAAGATGCACTACACTTAATGGGACTGGTGTGACAAAGTATTCTACTGAAAACCATTAATCAAAACCAACTCAAGCTCATGTTTGATGGGAAAAGTAAAGATTGCCCAGTACTGGTCTTGTCTCCAGTAGATACAGATAGTGTAGCAGAGAGATACACAACTCTATTTCCTCCCAGTGAAAAAGAGCAGGTGAACTGCTCCAGGCGCTGGATGGGAAAACCTGACTGGCACACTTTGTGGAAACAGTTCAAATGGTGCTTACCCGGAGCCAAGCCCAGAGGAACAAGGAGACACTGGAGACATGATGTATGCCTAACAGACTGGGAGCACCTCAGGATCTGCTCAGAGGAGATGTGGCTGAAAGAAACGTCCGCCTGACCACAACAGTAAAGATAAATGTCTCTAGCACAGGAAGACTGCAGAAATGGACAGATGGACTCTGCTTGAGATGTAACAAGACCAAACAAATGATTTAGGATTAAACTGAAGAAAAAAAATCTGAAAAACTTTGCTACAAACACACTCAAATCAATGTCTACTTTATGTTATATATTCAGTTGGACTGAAGCAGATCAAGTGATAAATCTGGCATTTTGTCATGATATGATATTGTGTTGATTGATAGGACCCACAATACAATGTTAGGCAATATAAGAACTTCAGGTTCAGGTTTTCGTTTATTTTCATCTCCTCATAACTGTCTTTGGTGTTTACCATAGCTTATATTTCATGTATCATGTGTGCTGACCTAGAAAAAAATCACTAACAAACAATTAAAAAATAATAAATCAAGAGTGATATATCACAATATTTAGGTTTTTCTGTCAAAGAGGTTTATATAGATAGATAAATATAGATAGGCTATATTGATGTGTATTTATGTGTATTGATGTGTATTGAAAGTGTATTGATGTGCTGTGAGTTAGTTGGGTTGGAAATGGCAGCCACAACTGAACAAAAGAAATATTAAGCTATATACAATAAATATTCTTTCACACATTCTTACTCTCTCACTACTGCAGATATGTAAGTATTCTTATTATTATTTAACAACAATACTTCTGAGCATCACAGTTTCATAGCAAGCGTCTGTTGTTTAGCATGAATTGAAGCAGCTCATCTTTCACTTGGAAGGCATTAGTAAGGGTGACCTTTCACTCCTTCTATTAACAGGAGCTTTGATTATCTCAATGGGGTGATAATTATAGTAAGAACAAATGACTGTGGTGTGATCATTAAATCATGCCCAGAATGTACCAGCCGTGAACCATGTATCACCTGTTTCCAGGTTGACATGATTGGAGATGCTAATCTTATAGTGTTGATGAATGGAGTTTATAATTTTAAATTTCAGCTCACATGTCTGCCAACAAATCTGCATGCAGATTTAGGTGTTTGTGGTGTTTATTATGCCCCCCATACAGGTCATGGCTAGTACAGAAGTACACTTGAGTAACAGTTTATAATTCTGTGTGCTAGTCCAAAGCCTTTATAAATGAAGAGGGTTGTGCAAGAAAGGACATAAAATCTACACTCAATCAACAATCAAAGTACATAGAAGACATAAAAAAACACTTTGCAAAGCAAACAGATGAATGTTTTCCTGTGTGTAAAAAGGCATTGGTCATTTTGTAAACTAAATTACACAATTCAATCAAAATCAAGTTTATTTTTCAAATCCATTTGTCAACTAATACTACCAACTAGAACAACAGGCATTAATATGTGGCTCAACCATGTGGTAAGTTGAACTCATATCACATGCACTGGCAGCCCCATATGGTTAGAGACTTCAATTGAGTGTGCAATGGTAAAAGCCTTATTTATTTATAGAAACTGATGGCACATATTTATAGAGATTAAGTGCATTAAAAATCCACATATGGCCAATTTACTCACAAGTTGGAAAAAAACAAAAAAAAAACAAAACTGCTCTGTCAGACCAGTAGCCTATGGCCGTGTAAGGCTGTATGTAGCACATAGTGACGGTAAAAGGCATCCTTAGGAGGGTATCTTGAGGTCATCATCATCCCTCGCAGCTCACTGGAGCCATAAGTTGATAAATTCAGAGGGGCATTTGCCCTTCAAGCCACACAATTTGCTAGCGGCCCTGCCTCTGTTAGGCCTGTCCTAATCTAATGCCAACTGTCTCCCTGTGAAGAAAAATGGAAAAATTGTTTGTGAAAAATGAGCGTCAAACCCATCCTCCGCCCCCCAGCCCCTAATCACAAATACGGTCCACAGCAACATTTATTGGGCCTAAGAGAATTTTCTTATGTTTGGCCCTCTAAGGAGAAGTAAATGCAGGCAATTATAGATGAAGTGATTTAACATGCCGGCGTCCCCTTTCTACATAAGTGGCTCATTGTAAAGAGCAGGCTGAGGGGCCACAGCATGCTAAGCACCCTGTAGCCTTCTGCCACAATGTGTGACTCTCCCCATTCTTCACAAATTTTACAACGAAAATCATTTCTGCTCTAGAAATCTACATTTTTATTTCATGTGTGGAGTTGGATTGGAGCGCAACTACAAATGTAAACAGCTCTAGTCTAACTGGAAGAAGAAGAAAAAAAAAACTTTGCAACTGGTTACAACTGCCAGCAGCCTCCATCTGTCCTTATTTGTGTGCGACTCAAAATGTGTGCTTATAAGGCTCTAATTAATACAAGGTTTAGACAAGGAATTAAGACACCATATTACTGTGCATCTGGCTATCTGCTGTCATTGTAAAGGTAAATGCAATGCAAAAATCCTGAATTTGAAAGCATCTTGTATAGCTGGGTGATGCCTGGGGATCTGTTGTCTCTCTGCTCCGAGAGGGGAGTCTGACAGACAGAATGGCTTTGCCTGGTGTCAGATTTGGACATGCTTCACACAAACACACATGTAAACACACACACAAGCGCACACGGGGCAGCGTAGAGCAGACAGCGCACTGTAACAGTCCCATAAGCGCCTCTTCTGCATGCTCCTGCCATAGCTAACTGGATTAGTCAGCCACAATCGATTTGGCACACACTATCAAAAGCAGGCAGCCAATCTTCTCTCCCCGTCCATCTCAGCATCCCCGCATCTCCTTCCCCAGCCCTTTTCTTCATTGACTTTTTCTTTGCTTACTCCATCTGTTTACCCTTTTATTGGTTTCCTGCAAATCAACACTAATTTCGAAGCATTTTAAATAAGCATTTTATCACATGCCTCGCTTATGATTTATATTGAGTTTTAAATGTAACTTTCGCTGCAGAGAAAATCACATTTTTGTATAAACATTGGACAGACTTGTATCTACATTATATTCAGATGACAACTTGGAGCCACTCGAAACAAGTTTTATGTACATTTTACTCCACGGCCCAACTTCTCAACATTGAAACAGAAAACTCACACTTTTCTGCTAACAATGCAAGCTTCCTGTCTATACATTTTACATCATTTTAATGGCTTCTATTTTTATCCATCTGTATATTTAACCTGCTCTCCTACCGTTATGACCAATCAGCCACCTCTCCACTATAACACCACTAACCTATAGCTCCTAATCACTAACTTTCCCTGGCTGTATTTCCCCTCCTGTCCTTCAGCGTGACTCCTGTGCTGTCCCTCCATGCCAGTTCACCGCTGCTGCTGCTCTCCTCCACACATTCATCCATCCTTTCTTTCACTTTGCCAGCCAAATCACTCTCTAACAGATGCCACACTCATTCAGCCTGGCCTCTCCCGAGTGTATGGGCCCCTCGCGCTGCTTGTGTGTGAATGCATGTGTGCTATGTCTGCATAATTATTGCTGGGCGTGTGTATGTGTGTGTGAGTGTCTCGGTGGAACAGGCCTGGCCAAGGCTAATTGCTGCCTCCTACCTGGTGGTGACAGGCGTAATCAAGGATGATGAGCTCACTGCTGCTGCTCCGCTTCTCTCACTCTCTCCCTCCCTCACTTATACTCACACACCCCTCTTTTGGCAGAAAAAAATAGACAGACAGCCTCCAGTCCGCACCATTATGGGTTGTTTTTGGAGAGGAGATGAGCATGGTAGGATGATGGCAGCAGGGGGAAGTAGAGAGAGAGGGTGAGCAAAAGAAGGACAAGGCTTTTCATTTCAGCGCTCTCCTCTTAAGGGGACAGCATGGATGCAGAAATTGGCCAGAGTGCTTGAGGGGTTGAGGTACACAGGTTGCAAGCACAATGGGCCTATTCACCTCCTCTCAAATGGTGAAGAGGGCCAAAATGATTGGGTGAATGAATAAATTTTGTCACAGGATGTTTTTGGGGGCTAGGTGAGCAGCTGCTGAGGAGACGTGTGGAGGGGTGACCACAGCCTCATTTTGAATGAGTAAAAAGATATTAGGCCGAGTCAAAATGCATTTTCTAATTGGCTCTTGGTGTGATGGTGATTGATAGTGTGAGTTGAAATGTGATTGTCCTTCATTTAGGAATGATTAAGATTTATGATGGTATTAATGTGATGCACCATGCTTCTCTCACCTCTCAGTTTGGCCCTCAGGCCAGCAACCTACAATCTCTGTGTGAAGTCTACATGTCCTCTCTGTGTTACCAAGGGACATCACCAGGTACTTCTTCCTGCTGTTCAATGACATGCACATGTTAGGTGAATTGGTCGATCTAAATCATTCCCTGGAAAGGCCACTGTCTGTAAAACATGGACAGATTATGTGTTCACCATCACTATCGACACAATATGTTCACTGAGGCTGATGTATGGTGTAGAAGGGACGTGCCACTTGATGTAGCAATGAATGTTTGGACACCGGATGAAAGGTATTAGTTTGTAATAATACAAACAAATGAAATCTTTGTCATCAAGCCATAAGCATCAACACATGCATCACATCACAGTGAGAGCTAAAGGCTTCACCATCCACGTACATATAATATGCACAGAGCACAGATGGTCATATGAGCGAATTTCCCTGCAGTCAATCAATAAAGTTAATCTTTTCTTATTATGCACTGGGAATGCATGGATAGCATGTATAAGGAAGCTGATTCACCAGCCATAACGATCAATAATCTGAGAGTCTCTTCTAGCTGTTCATTGTGCTTTTTGCATTTTTTTCAGTCAAATTACAACAGCACATACACACTTTATGAGCTATCCTTAGACACACATCTCCTCACACGCAGCGGTATCGCATGCACATATTCATTCCGTTTTATCTCATTGATCTCTGAGCCATGAGTTGACTGGCTCTCTTTAATAAGGGTCAAAGGTCAAAGTCAGGTTCAGGCACAGCGGGATAAAAGCCATCAATAAGCAGCTGCAAACAAATCAACACAAATCCGGCAGATGAAACGGCCAAGATGGAGGAGACAAGCATGAATCATATTGAGCTGTATAAGTCAAATGTCTTCCACCAAGCAAATCCAACTATAGCCTTGAAAATGATTAACTTTTCCAATATTTATCTGGATATATCAAAATGTCGAAAAAAAATCCCATTCCGATTTTTTCTCAGCCAGCCACATTTGGAAAGTAAGATATTTTTAAAATGATAGCCATCAAAGGCTGCAGACCTTAAAGGAGCTGAGGCCTCCTGGTGCAAAGGAGAGTTTCATCATGATGGATTTGGACGGAAGCTCTTCATCCGAGGGCTTCCTCCTCCTCTTCCTCTCTCCTCATACATGCACATGCCTACATACATGCACACACGCACACATGCACACGCGCACACGTGCACACACAGACCACCTTTCATTTTCACCCCTATCTCCTGCTCTCTGGGGTTGGGCAAGTATGGGCAGGATTCACATGGATGGCTATCTTTAAGTATAGGCCACCCCTGCATAGTGAGCTATAAGCTAGCCTCTTTGAATCCAGCGTAATAGGAGATTGAATAGATTCCTTTGGAGTGATTTGGTATAAATCTTTAATTTATATTCCCGACTTTCCCAAATGGAAGCGTATTACTAATTTACCGTATATGAGGAAGTGTCCGTCTACTATATAACTAGAACAGTGGAAAAAATTCATTCTGATTTGTGTTGCCAATGCGTGTTAGTGTATAGACTGAAAATGTTTCTTTCAGTACAGTATATTTTGAACTCTAGCTGAACTTCCGAATATTCCTGAACATTATTCAAACATTTATATCATGTGACTTAATAACTAAAATTGTATATGAGCTTCTTAATTGTATTTAATCTCTAAACGAATGTAAAGCATACAAATACATTTAGATAATAGCAGATTTGAGTTTCATCATTGCCTTCCTTCTAAAAATATGTGGCATTTTTAACAGCAATCAATTTATACAATGCCCAAGCAATTATCTTTGTTTCCCTAAAAAGTAATAATGTTATGATAATTTACTCGTCCACCAGATGTCCATGACTCCAAGACGATATATAAACACACAATAGCAATAAAATGAAATTATGGTCAGTGTACACTAATCCAATTTATGAATCCATAATTTGTACTATTATTGTCATTAATGTCATTATATGGCTTTAGAACTGACGGTCTTGTATGCTAATAAGAAGATTTCTTGCACACTGTTATTTCAGTGTTGTCAACTGAAATTAGTGTTGCTCTTCTGGAACAATACAGAACACACAAATCGCAATACCCTTTACCACAAAACTAATATTTTTCAAACTGAATTACTTTGAAAGTCAAAGCATGCCCATTTCCTACATAATGACAAGCAAACATAAACGTTTCCGATATAAGCAACAAAATGACAGTGCTTAAATGTAGATTTTTTAAATATAAAGTAATAGTCATACTGATAGATGACTGAGTGTGATATTGAGAGTTTATCACCAAATATACACCAAGTATATCACACGTGTAAAAAAAAAAAAAAATCTGAAAAGTACAAATAACTTTCACCAAAACATTAATTTAATTACAAGGTGATCATTAGTACCATTTCCTCCCAAAAACAGAAATGGATTGTCTTTATTTACTTAAAAGCTTGTATTTATTATGATTGAAATGTAACCTTGTAACGTTTTGCCAATAACTCCATTAGCGTAAGTGAGATGAGAACTCCAAAACACAACATTAGAGCAACCTGTTCCAAACCTGTTCTTATTGAGTGGAGAGACGCTGTCTTTGGGCACAACTGTGGACTTGAAATGCACTTCCCACTGGGTTTCACCTACACAGCTTTGGTGAGTATGTTGCTCATATAGAAAGACATTGACCACATTGAAACTTTATATGAACATCTCGATTGCATTATGGAAGAGTGGATATAATAAACTTTTTGAGCTCTCACAACAATAACACAATCTATTATAAGAGACTGATGTACTTGAAATACCATCATAGGTCCACCAAATCTAATTGATTCTATATGTCTGTATTTTCAATTTCAAAGCAGTCAAGTCTAGTGAGAATAACAGAACTTGAACACGCTGCATGTGTGTATGTTTCATGTTTGGGCAATGTTATTTTTGTAGATTTGGCTTGCTTTGGCTTCTCTCTCTGTGTGCCAAGGAAGACTATGCCTGACCTATAGCTTTTGTTGATTTTTAGTTTCTATCAATTCAAACAATTTTTATTCTACCAACTTGATCAACTGAACATAGTAATTTCAATGTGTTGGTAACAAA
Organism: Periophthalmodon schlosseri; assembly: GCA_000787095.1. Classification (NCBI taxonomy): domain Eukaryota; kingdom Metazoa; phylum Chordata; class Actinopteri; order Gobiiformes; family Gobiidae; genus Periophthalmodon; species Periophthalmodon schlosseri. The sequence goes on from KN473649.1 coordinate 21,975, forward strand.
GGGGAGATTTTATGCAAAAACAACTTTTATGAATGTTTTACCATGTTAAAACAGTGTTCCTTATCATTAACTTACTCAAAAAAAAAAGAGTTGTATTTCAGTTGATTCATGCATGTTTGAGTAATCCTGTATTGTTCTGCATTTGAGACTTGAGAAAATGTATGTTTTCACCAACCCCTATGCCCACCCACTTTCCTATATGAACTGTAATTTACTAAAATTATTTAGTCTCCGGACCATACACATAGGTTTTAAAACTGTTGTGTAGCATTGTTACGACCCAGCACGGCTAGGGTTAAGGAAGTAACAAAAACCAAAATGTTAAAATGGAATAAATAAAGTTATAATTTAATAAACAGGATCATAAAAGTTAAAGTAAGAAAAGTGGTCTAAAATATCAGCACAAATGTATAAACAGAAGAGCCTAAACTAAGAAACCAGGTTTCAAGAAATAGGTTTAACAGATAAAGTTTCGTGTCTCAAAAAAACTAGTCATGTAGGTCTATTAAAAATGAGTGACAAAATAAGGGACACATAACATAACACCAAACAAAGTGTCCCAAAATAAACACGAGTCACATAAACCTACAAACAGAATCAAGTGACAAAACAACAAGAGACACAAAAACAGAACTAAACTAGTGTCTCACACACACAAAGTTAGACACAGACAAATGAGTGCCTAACAACTAAACGAGACACAGACAAACCGGCAGACTGGCCACAAAGGCCAGCAGCCCCGAGCAGGTGTGTTGAATCTCCTTAAACAGGGGAGGCGACTGCAGGTGAGCCACAGGATTGGCCAAGCGGGAAAACAGTCCTCCAATCCACAGCGAGGGCTCACACGGCCAGGATTCAATGGGGAAAGGGGACAGATTCAATCACACACACAAAACATAGGACAGATACTAAAAAGGGAA
>KN473649.1:29921-46021 GCA_000787095.1 Periophthalmodon schlosseri
CATAATTATTGATCTGTCAGCCCTATGCCACATAATAAGCCATATTAACCAATCAAATGTCAAACAGCATAAGAAGATGTGGTGTGATTGCGCTCGGTGGCCAGCGGACACCTGTTGTGGAATAATTGCGGTGATTATGCTTCCGGGTGCGTAGACATGTGTAGACCTGTTAACCTTTTGTCGATGAATGACATGATGCCACAGTGTCTAAGGCTGTATATGTGCGACTGGGTGTCCACATGTGCCACCAATACACTTATGCATAATCATGTGCACAGTGTGAGCTGCAGGGAGGTGTCAGCAGAGCACCCATAGAGCTGCACACACTGCCCTAATTAATGTTATACATAGAACAAAACACATACCAAGAGAGCAGCATGATGACAAACACAAGCAGAGCAAGGCTTATACCAGCAAGCAGTATAAACAACTTCTGATGCAAGTGGCTCGTCAGTTTATTATTAGTTCAACAGTAGTAGCTGGCGTATCATATGGCCCATTCAATATGATCAAGGCGGTAACTTTCAATAATAAGTTTGTACAGGGATACTGGACCTTCTACAGTCAGTCATGCTAAATTAGGGCTGGGCAATATGACAAAAAAAAAAAAAAAATTCCTCAGTTGTCCAGGTGTGATCCATAAGAAAAATTCAAATCTGTCAACTGGACAAAAAGTTGTAGGAGTGAAGACGTTTCACTGCTCATCCAAGCCGCTTCTTCCGTTCAGATCAGATCACTGGTGGACACTGCCTTATATCTAACTAACTATCCAGTGATCTAACCAGAACTGAAGCAGCCGCTTGGATGAGCAGCGAAACATCTTCACTCCTACAACTTTTTGCCTAGTTGACAGATTTGAATTTTTCTTATGGATCACACCTGGACAACTGAGGAATTTCACAGACAATAATGATTTTTAACTCATTGATTTATCACAATTTTCTATTAGAGTTTATTTAGTCCTATTTTAACATCACAGGCTTTTAATAGCTATAAAAACGTAAAATGTGATCCTCTGAAGTCTGGATTCCAAAACCACATAGTTTTACTGGCTGTAGACCTCTTGATTAAAAAGACCCAATCATAATATTGACGTTATAGTTGAAAGAATCTCTCTCTCTATTAAAATTCAATAAATGCCACAGCCCTACATCAGATGTATCAATGTTTGAATCAACTATTTTATATAAAGTAGATTAGCCTATATATCCTTTTGTGGTTTTTAATTGTTAGGTTTATTTGAAATCAGTGATTATAAGGTTTGCCCATATAATCAGATGTACTGTATTGAAATCCCATCACACTGTGTACTATCTAGCAAAAAAACTGTTATTTCAAAGTAAAATATAGCAATTGGAGACCCTAATAAATCAACACATTGCTTAGGCCTATTATTAGAATGCGTTACATCTTTTGGTCAAGTCTCACCTCTCGGTTGTTCCTCAAAAGAAGTTAGGAAAAGTGTAATTTCAGCAGTTCTTTCTAAAGTTACTGGATGAGGAAAGTGAGCAGTGTCTTTGAGAAGGTAGGACACAGGAGGTACATGAGGATACAAGGCAGGCACTTTTTTGTTGTGCATAAATTACTGTGTTTATGTGAAAAGTGCGTTTGAGTGCAAGCAGATCTTCTCATGTCTGTGTCTTCCAGCAGAAAACCAGTTGGGGTTCAAACTAGACTCACGCTGGGTCCCTCGCAGCACTTACACTGCAGCTCAGCATTCATTTGTCTCTTTGGTATGTCCACTTTCCCACTCTCTTCATCCGTTCTATAGGTTTCTCTGCCTCTCCTATTTCCTCTTCTGCTCTCTCTTACATTTTATTTTTCACCACATCTTTTCTTTTCATGTGGATGGTGGATGCTCATGAATTTATGGATTTGTGCATGAGGGGGGCTCTGTTCCGAGGGAGACCAAAAATGATTTCACAGCCCACTGTGTGGAATATGGGTTCAGGAGGAGCAGGGTGGCAGCTCAAAGCATCACGTTCATGTTTTGTTCTGGTCCATTCTCTGTCACTGAGGGAGTGGCCCACCTGAAATAGACTATAAATTGGCCTTTCACATGGAGGCGATGTGAGGGAAATACTAACTGAACTGTTTTCTGAAGGGATTAGGTGTTGTTCTGAGCTGATCAAAAAGCCCAGCATCAGTGATTTGCATTCAACAAGACACCTGGACTCCTGCCAGTCCTCGGCCCTGTCACCTCCTGCTCCTGTCATCTCCCCACAGTGACTTTCAATAAATCTACATCGCATCACACAAACACTGCTGACATGGAGACTGTAATGGTATTTATAGAACTGGACACCGCGACATATTGGAACTAATGCAGAGAAAATGGAACTGGATAGAACACTAGTGTAGTCACACCTTTTGCAATAAATCTAAAGTCCTATTGCGTGATTTTTGTTATGTTATTACACAGTACACAGTTCAAGCCGGTAGTTTTATTAATTTTCGGTGAAGTTGGAGGCACAAACAGTCTCTTGTTTCATTAATAAAACTCACTGTGCTTTATTGATGCACAACAATGAAGTTCAAAGCAGCAACAATAATAATGGATTAGATTTATATAGTGCTTCTTTACATTAATCCATTATTCATTGACTCACACAGACGCACACAGGAGGGGGGCTATCTCGCCACATCTGCCCTGGGGCGTTCTGGGGGAGATGTAGCACCCAACAGCCGCTCGGACCCAAACAGTAAACACACCACGACAATCAAACTACATTCTTACATCAGAGTCAGGGCACAGGAGGAAAGGTGGCGAATGTGTCTATGCCAAGGACACTGCACTAGCCTCAGGTAGTAAACAACTTAGAGAGCCACTAGATACAAACCAAATCAAAAACCCATTAAAACAGTATGTGTTTTTAATTTCTCTTGCTCATCCATTCGCTGCATTCTCTTGTAAATATAGCTTCTGGGTCATTATTTTCCATGATGACCAAAGATTATTACGTTGCCATATTTGTAAGTAGGTAGAAAATTTAAACAAATTGACTCCATGTTCAATACAACAATCCAATGAATAGACAAACAGTGGGAGAAGAGCCTGCAGCAAAGTTATTTTCTCATCCTTGTGTTGACTGTTGTGTAGTTACAAACTCACATTATAGAAACAATTACAGAGATGTCCATTATTTGTGGAGGTACGGCTATAACATCCAGCATTATTTGATTATCCTTCAAAACATAATGACGTTAACAGCATGGAAGAAAAACTGTGATTTGATTTGTTCATTTTCTGAGCAACAGGGAGTGACTTGAAATCTAAACATGTCACTCCAATAGATCAAATATATACCTTTCTTCCTAGAGCAAAGCCAGTCGCAGAGTCTGGGAAGTGGACGTGAATTTATCAACTCTATCTGTACCGACACTCCAGTGGAGACCCATTCTGTTATTCTCCTCTCCGTCTGGTCCTGTCTAAATATTTAGCATCACTATAAGTCAATAAGAAATGTCTTCTTGTCTCCCGTCCTTATATCTGGCTCTTGCAGCAGGGTTGCATAATAGGAACACAGTGGAATTGGAGCCCTACCAACAAGCACAACCACAAAATACATCAAGCTGGCAGGATTCCTATCTGGGCCCTGCTCTTAGTGCTCTATACTGTATGTCTTGTCTGTTGGACTTAGGCATCATCGTATAATAAAACCATTATTGTTGAGTTGACATATAGCCCCGCGTTGCTTTCATGAATCCTGTGTGCCAACAGAGCCATAGGGATGTCAATTTGAGTGTCAGATTAGGACATAGCCAGACCAAAGCACTGAGTCAGCAGTAATGATGGAGGAACAGGATCAAAGGGTCAAGGTGGGAATAGAGAAAAGAACTATCTGTAACAAAAACAACCTCCTTGGTGGACATGCAGTCTGGGGATGGGTAATAACATTATACAAATATATCTACTTTATGCGCTTGGTAACCATTTGTAATTTGTTTTGACATGTTTTAGAGTCATATTTTAAGTTAAGTCCTGCACCCTGCATCAAGTTAATATTCTGTCATGAGCAAATATGGAACTTGCAGACAGGATACTAGAGCTGGGTACTTACTGTTGAAGGGTGGTATTGGAGAAAAATGTTACTATGGCACAGAATAGTACCAACATGTAATTTATATTTCTATGCCTATTGGATCATTTATAAACAGTATTCTTCAGATTTATGGTTCTATGGTATATTTTAGATAAGTATTAATGGAGTGAACTGGCAAAAATACAATTAGTGGTACTAAAAAAAATGTTATACATAGTTATGACAGATTATGGAATTTTCAACCAATAGCCGATAAAGTAAAACCGATAAGGCATTTTAAATGAACCTGATTTTTGAAATGTAAAATGTTTTTTTTTATTTTGTTTGTTTTAGTCTATAAGCCTAAATATGACTAAAGCAGACCATATAATACATATAAAGATTTAAAAAATATGCCATTTGCAAATATGAAGAACAGTATTGGATTGTAGTCTGTTCATAAGCTCAGTATAATTTAATGATATACTTCCTATGTCCTGCTAATGTTTCATACCTACATTAATTCTTCTTGCTACACTGTAAATGCTTTTAGGTTTATATTGTTGCTTTTCTTATTATTAACAATATGCTTCAGATAAGTCATATTCTATCTGTGAGTTTCATGCATACTTTGTGCAGCACAGCGGGCTAACACATGATGGTTTTGAGTGACACGAGCTCAAAGCAGCCACTGTATTTTGTGAATATAGACCGTGACGTGAATATGAAGTTAGCAGAGAGGCAGACACAGACAATCCTGTGCACAGTCCATCTGCATTGGGCTGTTTAACGAATGTCTGCATGACACACGTGTTAACTCGTCTGCACACGGAGCAGATGGTCACATGGTCACATGGTCACAGCAGCAGCTCAAACAGGCAAACTCCTCTCGCTGCACCAAGCGCCCTCTTGTTTGACTGAAAACTAAAATACAACTAGATCCTCACATAGTCCAAGCCCGTCAGCCCAATAGCATCTATGTCAAGCTACAGCGCACAGACTCTTGTTGCCTATCGGGGCTGCCTCAGAGTACTTTCACTTTCACTCGCAGTAAAAACTTTTAGATGACTTGTTAGAAGCCTGTATCCCCTCTCCCGTGTCATGGGGCTGGTACAAAGCTGTTTCGCTTAAATATCTTTCCTCCAAACTTAAAAGAAGCCCGTATATGTAAACATGTGTCCTCTGCACTCTGTCTCTGACCCGGGGCTCAGAGTGAGCGCTCTGAGGGAGAAAACCTCAGAGGAAAAGCAGCTGAATCAGTGTTTTTTTGGCTTCTAATTATCAGATTAAATTATTGGTGAAAATTTGTATTATCGGAATTATTGTGTGACGTCATAATTGCCATTATCGGACGATAATTATGTTTGACATTATCGTGCATCCCTAATTATACCCAGCCCCATAGATACAGCCTGGTACTTGGAAACACAACATTGACAGAGAACAACTAAATTTACACGTGAGCAACAGATTCTCTAATACATTTCCATACTGTACGTACAAGATTTGATTGGAAGGAGACAGAAAAACCCAATAGTTGTAATCAGGATCTATCCAAGGATCAAACTTTCAACCTTTCATTGCTGAAGCAGAAGACCTAAGCACTGCACATGGAACATCAAATATTAAACTCAAGATAACTTGAAACACACGGCCCTACTACAGTTCCATTCGGTAAGTCCAAAATGATTTCTTACAGACAGCTCTTACTTTCCAAATGCTCTATCATGTCCCAAATCCATGAATATTGAACACGGCCTACTATCTTTATTCCGACAGTGCATTGTGCATTCAAACACTGAAAAACCTGCTCATGCCAGTCAGTTCCTCGCGATTCCTCCTCTATTATATCAAAGTGACTGAGGAAAGGAACGGATCAGTTACAGCTGAACAAATTCCTGCAGATATACTTTTCTTATATAACATTTCACTCTTGTTTGATGGACACAAATCCCTGTAAAGGATTAATTATCCATATATACCCCGAGGAGTCAAAGAAAACTTTCTCTTCTTAACATAATCCCACATTTATATCTGTCACATAGAGTGCGTTTACCATACATATTCAATGGAGTGAATGACAAAGCAAAAAGGCCAGCTCACTATAAAGCTGTACTATGTCGGGTGTAACCTTTCTTCCAATTCCAATTGAAGCAGACCATCTAAAACACTTTTTTGGTAATTTATCAAATAGAAAAAAATCATATTATATTATCGTACTTAATGGATGGTATTGAGCACAAGAAGTTTATTCAATTCAATCAATCAATCAAGTTCCATCAATTTTAGGGGTGCACCGATATGGAAATTTTAGGCCGATGCTGATATTTTGGGGAAAGCTTGGGCTGATAACCGATATTACACAGATATTTTTATTTTTTTATTTTTTTGTCATTTTAAACAACACAAAGTCTGATAGGCCTATTATTAAGCACTATGTTTAGAAAAAGGCCTATAAGCTATTATATAATTATTCTTTATTAGAGTAAAATTAGCTTTCCATCCTGTCAATTTTTTATTTAGTAAATCCTGCCTCTCTACCTCTGCAGTCTGTGTGTCATCATGTTGCTCTTCCCTGCAGCAGCAGCAGCAGCGATAGTTCAGTCCCTCCTCCTTAGCCCCCTGCACTCTGCTCACAGGCACCACACTCTCTTCTTCATGTAACAACTAAACCTAACTTAGAGGCAGAAAACATGTCTGAACTAATCATTTAGGAGGGAAACTAGTCAAATAATGACTGAAAAAAACATTGTGTTTGCCGCGGGTTGTTAGTCATGCATTTATTTAATCAAACGCATTGTCTAAAACTTTTATCAAGTATTTAAAAGTCCGTAACTTTGTCATCACTGGGTCTTTTGACATAGAATAAAGACTGGATAACAGTTTACAGCCTGCTCTGTTAGAATATAGCAGCAGCACGTCTCTATCCCAGATCCATGCTCTATCCACGGAACTGTATTACGTGTATCACGGTATTGGTGCTTTTGGCTGATACTGATATTACTCAATCACGTAAATATCGGCCAGTACAGATACTATGCTGATATATCGATATATCCCTATACAATATAACATAAGATGTCATTGAGCCATCATGATCAGCTGTTGAGAGCATTTTGCATTATTTAAAGATTCTATTTTCCCTTGTTTTATAGACATAAAGACTGTTTTATAGGATAAACACTGTTATCTGCCCACTATTGTCACAGTGACACCAAAACCTGCCAATAGAGACTTAAGGAGACATCTCCAATGTGATGTCAATCATAAGCAATAAGTAATCAGCAGATAACAGTACTTCACTTTAGACAAACACTTGACAGACACTTGACAGGGACTGACACGAACTATGAGAGCTGAAACTCAAAAGCACCAAGACTACATTTTCAGGATGGAACACATGAACAAGATGCCAACTAAACCTCAATGGAGAAACCAGAGGGCTGTCTTTCAAAACCTTACTGTTAACCCACTAAAGACAGTGGTACCAACCAGACGACATCCAACCACCTTAAAAGGGCGGTACAGTGGCTAGCACTCCCGGCCGCGCCTTTCTGTGTGAAGTTTGCCTCTTTCTCCCTGTGGGTTTCCTCCAAGAATTGTAGTTTCCCCATCTACCCCATCATGTCTAGCTCAAGATCTGGCTCCTAACAGGTTGCCCTAGTGGCTCTGGGTCAAATGCAGAGAACAAACTAAGGGTAACCTTAACCTTACCTTATCTTATTTAAGCAACATCTTAAAAAAACATGGCTTGGACAGCACTCTACGGAGATGAAGACCACAGACATGAACAAGGAGAAACTACTACTGCTGAAACATCACTACTTGATACCAATCAAAACTGGGTTCAGAAAGGTTCAGTCGAGGTTCAATATGAAAGTAAACCATTGAAGAGGACCCAGCAGAAGGAGAAACCAAGCTCTACTCAGCCCAACAACCACCAAGTAGTCATAAGGGTTTAAATCCAAGATGGCCAAAACAAGGTCATTATTCAGCCCACCAATCGGCAATCTTTCTGGGGCATTGGGAGAACTGATAAGAAGAGGAGAGAGGGAAGATTTCAACAGAGGTCCTTCAAAGAGAGCATGGTTCAACACAACTTAAATCAGACAAAGCCAAAAAGAAGAGCAAGAAAGGCAGGAAGCAAAGGGGACACATACTTCCCACTGCTCTTGTGAATGAGGGTAGATTTCTTCATTTCAAAGCAAAACAAGCTTTGTGACATATGTGTGCAAACGTTTTAAAATCTTGAAAAAAAAAACAAAAAAAACAACAACATTATAATCCCGTTCTTCTATAGGCCTGTTCTGAAATATAGGGTATGGGTATAGTGAGCATAGTATTTCAGTCTTCCTTTAACTTAATGCTCCATAATGTAAACATAAATCAAAATCTAATCACAGCATTTAGTTACAATTCCATTTTTGTCCACAATCTCAGAGCCTCCTCATCACTTATAATTTAAACCTCCATTCTTCTATCCTAGTAGATAGATAGTCAGTCTCTACCTCACACTCAAAGTTGTTAAAATAGCTGTGGGGCAGATTGATAGGGAAATGACTGCTTCTTGACCCATCAGTCACTGACATGTAAGTGAGCTACTGTTATTCATGAGTGGCACAACTTTCTTGTTGAAGGATACAGTGCAAATCATTGGTGTTTCAGTTTTATAGAAAAGCCAAACAAATTTGAATGCACGGTGATCTTAGTAACAAGGTTATTCATAATGTTGTCAATACCACATTATCTTTCAACAAGCAAGATAAGCCTCTATGAAGGCTCTCGGAATCTAACACACATCTTTGCACACGGGGAGGAGATGCAAGAGTCAAAGAATGGCTGCAGCTGCTTTGAGGGGGATTTTTTTGGATTTGCTCATAAACTTGCTGCACCTCATCATGACCTTATTGGTAAATAGGCCTTTCCAAGACCCTGAGCAAACTCAATAAAACTAGCCTCCAACTCCAAATCCACTGCTCCGTGCTCGCTCCCCTGAGGAGAGGCGAGACAGAGCGAAGGGTGGAAGATATAGTGAGCAGAGCCGGAGTCAGAGGAGCACAGATGGGGGGTTGAGGCAGATATTGAGATTGAGACAGGCAAGGGGGGAGAGAAGAAGACAGGAAAGAGAGAGGAGAGATCAAAGACAAACAGTGAAGCAGCGGAGACAAGGAGAGCAACACTGAGCGAGAAGAGGGGAACCCGATGGTGCTGGGGCTGGAAAAGTAATTCAGCGCTGCAGGGAGAAGTTGTGTTCCGTTGCTGCTCTCGGCCCTCACCGGCTGTAATGAGCCTCAGATTACAACTATAGGCCCGACCCTGACATGTGCAAAAGGCATTACTGCTCGGGCTGGCAAAGCTGCACACTGCACTCTGAGAGTCAGCTCATCATTAAAACATATTGCCCTCAGCCAGAATAATTGAAAATAGGAATATGTACTGTAGTTCCTGATGAGCCCATTCTAAAACAGAAAGACAGACAAAGGAAAACACAAGCAGGCGGTGTGATGCAAAAATCAATGGACATTTCTCTTATACCCATTAGAGTAGTTCTAATGGCTTCTAACAAACCATGTAAACACTGCTAGAAGTCAGTAATCATACATTAAAAATGTATGTTGATCTGCTATGCAGGGGAAAGGTGAACACAATTGTGGAGCCTTATTCTATGCATTGAGCATATCACATTTAATACATTGTAACCTAAAACACTGTAGTAATTATGGTGCTCTTCTTAACAATCCTAATTTTGTGTAAATAAAATTAATTACTGCCCACATAACATAATATAATGTATTCACAAATAATTAAATCAACATATCTATGACAAGAACTACCTTCAAGACAAAGCATATCCCTGGGCTGTGCAGAAATACACTGTCGCCATTGAGACATGAGACAGGCCTCAGGTGTTGGGGATGGACAAATTTACAACTGTCTATATTTTAATTATTTTGGGGGTCTGATCTCACAGGTTTTGTACAAGCCTTAATGAAGTTCTGTCATATGCCTGTGTCGATATAGGCGCTGGTGGTTAACAATTTTTTTTTTTTTTTTGTCATTTTTATAGTCATTGTCTATAGTCATTGTTGTTTCAAACACAACAATTGTTTGAAAAAACATCAACTTTCTGCACATACTCTATGGCTCCAAGAGACACATGTAATACAGAAGTGCTAACACGTACTGCACTGGCGCTTGTTCATTGGAATTGAATTGTGGGCCATTTGCCAAAGATAGTGAGGATACGTCAGGAGCTCCACATTCCACTGCTGCTGGAATCCAGTCTGTCATTTGGCCCTGCTATTTCACTGTGCAATGAACCACCAGTGTTATGCTAGCAAGGATTTGCACTCACATACACAGCCAGGAGAATTTTCAAAAATGTGAAATTGAGCTAATGCACAAGGGAAATATAATACAATTTCTACAGGCACTGTAGCAAGACATTTCAGGACCAGGCAGAATACCAAAAATACCGTCTTCTTTTTAGTGCATGTAGAAATCACTTCATGCAAGTCAAATGATATGGTATGTTCATGCTTTTTTGTAAGGTGGGAGAGTTTGCCTGTTAAATGAAGGGTGAATACATCCTGGATATCCTCTCCCGACCATCCTCAGCTATTCGCTCCTCCACCATCTCATCCATCTACATTGTGCGGTGCCACTCCAGCGAACATCAGGGTGCACACTCTGGCTTTGGCTGTGTTCTTGTGCAAATTCACTTTAGTTGACAAAATTGAATATGGGATTACAGTCCTGTTGTGCTGTTCCATTTCAGAGGCAGTGTAGTGTTTTTGGCATGAATGTAAAATACTTTCAGCATGTCGCCCATCACAGTTTTTGGGAGAAAAATATTTCCGACAAATGCTTGAATGTAATGATGCCACTTGTTCACAACTCTTACTGAATGTACTAACGCAGCCAAACACACATGCCAAGAACCACATTTAGTAAAGAAAAAGTGGTTTGTGTTTGGTTGAAGATCAACAGCAAAAATAGACTAAATGTATTTTACATGATGCACCCACAACTACTTCTTTGCTTTTGGCTCTACACTTCAGGGGTCATCACCAGGGGAGTCGTTTGCCTCTAATATGGCACAGTGATTATATATTGATTTACCTTTTTTTTACAGCTGTAAGCTCACCTCATGCAACCTATTTTTGGGCATGGGACTGGCACTAACAGCTTTTAAACTTGATTGGTGGCATAGAAACTTCAACCAAAGGCATGTCAAAAATGTCTCTAAGCAATACATTATTCCAAAGGAGTTAAAGAGGTAGCAGCTCCTTCAGGCATGAGGCAAGGTAGACAGTACTAAGGACAGTTGGTGGATGTTGCACTTCATCATTTGAACCTTTATTCGGACAGTAGGCTATAGTGTCTGTGGTGCACAGATGTAAAATATTTAAAGCAGACCTATTATGTAAAACTGACATTTCAGAGCTTTTAACCATGCTTTAGTTGTTTCCCCTCACCATTCGAGTTTGTATTTGGGGTGATTTGTGCATGTTTGAGTAATCTTTAATCGCTTATTTTCAAGATGCCATATTGCCAATCAATCCCCATCTTCACCACCACAGGCAAATGCCCACTGTGACATACACACTTCGTTCTCCAATTTTATTTTCTTAATCAGTAACACATGTATGCGGCAGCGTTGTGTAATCATTTTGGTAAAAAACCTGCAGCTATCCATAGGAGGTGCGGACTCTTTGTTGTGATGTTTACGGTGGCGTCAGCTCGCACTGGGCACCAGAGTTTTCCAACACAGAGGTCAGCGGTTTCTTTTATTGAGACATTTTAGATCAATATTGCAATTTAAAATGTGCAAATTATAATAATGATCCATAGATGTCATAGATTATAACTATTTAGCAGACACAAGCACAATAGGTCTTCTTTAAATGAAACTGAAAGATAGTATTTAATTTGTTTTTGCAAAGGCCAAATTCATATACTGTGTTTTCATAGGTGTGCAACTCTTGCCTTTAGTTTTGTGCATAAGATTTAATCTTAAGAATGTACACAAAATGCGGCGATGTGAGGATTTGCTGTGGTAAATATTTGAAGAAGCATTCAGAGCTCACCCCCAGCCAGAGCACAAGTCAGAAAATCAAGGGAATTGTCTTTGAGATTTGATGCAATAGAAATGTGAAAAAGTGTTATCGCCAGCGGACACGCACATACACAGTGCACAGCACATACTTCCCTTCTGCTCTCATGCTTGTTAAGATCCTATCTATCTTGTGAGAGAGGGTGAGAGCCCTTTAGCCATACTCTGAGGGCTCATTTCCATTCCAGCGCACACCAAACACGGCCCACATCCAACAACAAACACAGACCAATGCATTCACTCCTGCATTGGGATTCTGTGGGCACCTGTAGATCGTAATAAGACATGGAGTCGAGGTTGACCTTGGAAGCGCTAAAAGTGAGGCTCGTCAACCTCCAGGAAGAAACAACTGGATGTGTGTGTGGTCAGTGAGGCAGTCTGTATACAGCAGAGGAACACCTGCTGCACTGGTAACTAGGATATAAGTGTGCACAGGAGTGCTTCATAAATATATATTAGAGTCAGAGCCCATATTAAAGGGGAATAACCCTGATACTGCCAGTCCCTCTGTCCATCTGTCTGTCGGCTGAACATCTTCTGACAAAGAACACATCTAAGTAGTGCTGTGTGGTACCACATGCATTAAACCCACTGATTATCAGTAAATGTGTGTTTTAATGTGTATAAAGATCAAATATTGCATGGCATCTTACTGTTCATATTTTTATTTTTATGACCCAGTACTGCTTATGATTTTACTGCTTCTTTCCTGTTAAAGGCTATTGTGCTTTTCAAAATACAACTCTGTTATACTCAGTAGCTTAGAAACAATTACTTTTATTAAAAAAACTCAATCCATGCAACAACGATATAATACATTTCACCCCAATTAATCAATTTGATTGCAGAAATGTAAATATTTGCACACAGAATAAAATCTGTTCAAACATATGTTAGACAGTCAATTTAATCCTCTGACCATGTCATTTGCAGGTCACATACAGTGGATTGTGTCACTTCTGTAAGTCTCAATTACAGCATTTACATAAAGTTAGAAGTTATAAAGATACAGTCATTATGTTAACACAATGTATTATACAGTGTTGTCTTATTTCAAACACAAATTGAAATGAAAATTGAAAATTGAAAGTAATTACTCCAAAGTCAACACAGTGTAAAAAAGAAATGGGCAATATTTGACCTCTGTAGAACACCTAAGAGCCTCCGGACACCTGAAAACAGAAAGCACAAACACAAATGTTTATTCAATCGTTCCTATTTGCAGAAATAAATACTCCCACAAAAACAGTCAAATGTAGCTCATTTCAGATATTTACCTTTTACAACCGCTCCCGCATGTGGATTAACATGAAGCAACAACCTGCAAACAGGGGAGTTATGAGTTAATTGTGGTGCCTCAATAATGTGGTCTCAGTCATCTGTATGACCAATTTGTGACCAGTGATATTAAATATAATCATGAGATAAACACATTATACGAGAGGATATGTGTTGACTGATTAGTTAATCTTTTGTTTGAAGCTATAATGACAAGTATCCCCTAAAATCATTTCTAAACATAAGGTAGTCTTGTTACTTACCAGTCTCCATGTGTAGTTGATGGGAGAGTAAAGCCACAATGCAGAAGATATTAGGAAATCAACATTATAATTTGTAATTTGTGTTCGACAAATATGATGGCAGAAGCATAGATATGACGCAGGACAACAGTATTAATAAAATGTGCGGGTGATTTCTATGAGAAAACATGTCTGACAAATTACATTGCTGCTAACCAAGTGTTGGTAGGTTATTAGATATAAAGTTACACCAGCCTTACAAATATTATTGCAAACCCATCCCCATGGTTCATATTGACTAAAAAGTATTCACACTAATATAAAGGATTACTCTTACCTTTTTACAAAGAGAGACAAAGCCAGAGCCATGAGTACATTAGATGAGTCAGAGACCGTCGTTTTTTCTTTTGTTTTTCTCAACATAAATCCAGTGAAGATGCATGTGAGCATTGGTGAAATCAGAACTGAACACAAACTCCTCTGTTATGAGACAAAGACAAGGCCAAACACATGTGCTCCAAGAGAATAAATATTGCAATATACCGTAAATTCAAACTTAAGAGTCCTGCCTAGACTTTAGGGGCATAACCCTGGATAATATACAGTAATCTACAGTTTTTAAGGAAAATGGTTAAGTGCTGTTGAAAATGTGTGTATTTTTATGGTATTTTTTATAGTGTAGCCATTACACAAAATATTAGCTTTATCTAATGACACTCAAATTAGACATGGATATCACTGGCAGCCGTAGCAATAATATAAATGTCCTTCAATGACTACTTTTATATATAAAGAAATGAACTATATAGCCAATATAATGATAATGGTCAACCTTTTAAAAAACATTAAATGCTCTATAGGGAAGTCCATAAATAGGCAGGACTGAAGCGTATAGCAATTTCACACTGCTTCATAAATTAACATACCGATATTAGCAGGTACCTGGATGGATCTGCGCTACATTACCTCATGCTTAAAACAATATATGGCCCTGCATCTCTGATATATTGCTCATCCCAAGGGGAAATCCATCTTGGGCGACAGACAATGGAGCCACTGAAAGACATAAAATCCTATCAGACTGCACCATTCGCCCGTAATTAGAAAAAAATAATGAAACAGACCGATGTGCATAATAGTGTGGCCCGGACTTGGAGGAGATTGTAATTGATGCTCAATAGTTTTATATGTGCTATGCATTTCGTATCAAGAGCCATGAAGATAACTGATGGTTGGCGCTATCTATGGAATTCATATACAGTAGATAAGGTGGAAAAAGATGCAGTTAGGCAAGATACTCAGGGGCTGAAATGTTACAATATAATGTGTAATAATGCATTAGTAATGGCAATCACAGCCATGAAAGATTATGTGCGGAGAGCCATATAATTATATACAGTCACAGATAACACAACAAACCAGTTCAGTTCAGTTGTTTGCAGTTGTTTACAGCACATACAACATCAGTGCATGGTCAAACAATGCCCTTCTACAATGCCTTTTTTTTACATTCATAAGATCAACTGGGAACTAAGTCAAGACCCAAAATTTTATATTTGGAGAACAAAAACAATTCAATGTGAATTGTTGATCATAAGTTTAAAAAAAAAATCTAAAAATGTATTCTTACTGAATGCAGCAAGCACATGGAGCCAATTTCCAATTTCTATGAACTGATACCAGCTGAATACACCTGAACTCAAATAAAATCAGTTGGGGCAGCCTGTTTTATTTGAGTGAATTAACCTGTTGGTTTTACAGAGATTGTGATAACCCAATCCTGTCTGGTAAATCAAGGTCAAGTTCATCCGAGTGAACCTGAGCTAAAGAGGATTTTTCAAAGTAATGTCTCAATTTTCAAAAGCCAGTCCTTGAACTTGCAAGGTGACAAACAGTTCCAGGCTCCGACCCATCGCCTTAATTCAACCATTGGTCATTAAAATCCACCATTTATCAGATGTGTGTGTTATCACAGATAAGTTGCTGGTGGCAGTAGTGGGAAATTGAAGACTGGCTCTGGACGGATTGGTTAGTGAATTGCTCGGGGTAAATCTTAAAAAGTGTTTTCAGCAGTATCAGATTTAAAGGCAAGTCAGATGTCCGAAGACATTTTCCATCTGCCAACTCACTTCTCCAATGAACCTTTGGGGTTGGATTTTAATTGGCAATTTATTTTCTTTATGTCGAGTAACTGGATGAGTGTCATGGTAGAGGTCTGTTATTTCTAAGTGTTTAATGGTCTTATTTTTCTTTAAATATACCAATTTTCAATGTGTGTATATTTGAGAAACTAATTTAGTTACATAGTTTCTTCTGAAAAAATAAAATGTCCTGACCTTATTATCTATAAAACTGAGTGCAATTTAAATCGCTACAAACTGTTCTAAAATGCAGCAGATCGTATTTCCGTCTACTCTTAAATATTGACAAATTAATGATGCA
>KN473650.1:6452-22157 GCA_000787095.1 Periophthalmodon schlosseri
TATCCTTCAACCTTTCTATTTCCTGCCTCCTTTACCTCCTCTTCCTCCTCCCTCCCCGTACTCCCCTTTCATCCTCCTCTCTCCTCCTCTCTCTCTCTCTGTCTTTCTCTTTCCTCTCCTCCTTTCTGTGATCTTTTTAAACACGGGGACAGGAAGCTGCAGTTAAACTGGGATAAGAAAAATAATTGGATGATGAGAGTTTATATTGTGGTTTACAAGCAGGGTCCAACGATTTAGGTAAAAAAGAAATGTAACTGATCACCATGTTTCCTTTTTATTGTCAGGTTTGTGAAGTTGTAGTGTATTGTTTTGTATTGTGCTTTTGTATGTTTAGGGAAAATTGTCGCATGGAAGCATGGGTTATGGTTTGTGGGTCTTGGACAGGATTGTACTGCTAACTGTAAAGAGGGTTCGAACAGGGCCCGGGAGAGATTGCTAGATTACTCAAACATGCATGGATGACTTCTAAAACTGCTTCTGGCATGTTTTTGGTATTGAATTCGCATCAGGGAGCATTAACATCTGAAAGAAGGCTGAAAAGTTACCCACTAAATTAATATATGAATCTTGCATTTCAGAACATGTTTTAGAGGTCTAAACTACAGGGTTAGCAGGTTTAATAAGACTACCCAAAGACAGAACAGCCTGTTTCATTCTCAACAGGACTGTGTCTCCCAAATAACAGCAGCTGCTAATTGTGACCATTAAAATTGCAAATTCAATAGCAATTTATGCAGTTCAATTTACAAGCTTCTCCGGGCGCTACTGTCACTCATCATTGGAATAGTCTTCCTCTGAAAACTAGAGAAAGTCCATCACTGTTCACTTTTAAACTGCACTTTAAACTGTGACTGGACTGTGAAACTGTGAGCACTTTGAACTTGTTTTACTCTTCTGTATTATCTCTTTTATGTAAGATTTTGTAGTCATGTTTCTGTTTAGTCTAGTCTGTCTGGTCAATTTTATGAATTGATTTTAGTTTGCTCAAAGCCAGGGCTTGAACTCAAAACCTAGTATAAAGTACCTACATTTCGCAGTGCACACTACTTTAAACTTGTATCTCGATGTACTAATGCTAAAGTTAATAACACGTGAATACCGGTAAAATGCAGACACATAAAATATAATAGGAGGTCAAGGACAGAGCTGTGAGTTCCTGTGGCCCTGCTGATGTGAGGGAGCTCACAAAGATAACTCTATGTTGACCAGAAGAGGAGCCTCCTTTACACACACACAAGAGACACTATAAAAACTGTAAACATGCACATCTCAGGACTCTCATCTATCCTTTCCATAGAGTCTGTTGCTTCACTGTTCACTTTACCTATGAGAAATTCATTAAACCCTTCTGACTTTATGTTTCAGACTCTTGGTCCTCTTTGACGCTTACACCAGAAATGAACATTCTTACAACTTGGTGACCCTGACGTGATGGCGCAGAGTGATCTGGAGGAGCTTTGGGCATATCGAGGTGGGGTCTGATGACTGTGTCAGTGACAACCGGGGCCCCACACAATAAGGTAAGCAGAAAACCTTTTTAATCACATTTGTGCGTAGCTTAGTTTTGATTTGATTAGGGCTGTCACTGTCACAATGATTCTGTATTCTCTGTCTCTCAAATTTAGAAAATAGTTTATAATTAGGGTGGCCTATCTTGTCCAGTTTGAGTTTTTACACATGTAAAATTGCATGAAGCACATAGACTAACACATAGGGACAGATCAATGAGCCAGTATTAGAAATCCTGGTTGGACCAGGTGGCACTAGGCCCGGTCACACTGTTAATGGACTAGGTCTGTTGGGCAGCCAGGGTTAGACTCTGAGGATGTTTAATTCTTATTCAAATTACCTCTTGAAATAGAACCTGATGAGAGTCTATTGAACGTGCTAAGAAATATAGACGCCCTATGACCAAGACGGTTGGACCGTGATTAGGGTAAATCCTGGTTGGACCAGGTGGCACTAGGCCCGGTCGGCTGACAATAGACTAGGTTGGGTTAGACTCTGAGGGTGTGAAAACATCCTATGACCAAGACAGCTAAGCTGCGGAGCTTAGAGCCCTGGGTTTAGAACCCACTCAGGTGAGCAAAGTTTATTTAAACCAGCAGGGACAGAACCTCTTTTTCTGCTTTTAGGGTCACTGTGGGTGTCTTAGGTCTCTATCTTCTCATTTGGAGCCTTTATCTCATAGAGTATTGGCTGGAGCAGAGACCCCACCCACACAGACGCATCGGCCTCTGTGCAGAAGCTTGGATAGACAAGGTCAGATTTAGTGGGATCTCTGTGTGGTTTGGTTTGGATCCATACATTAGGTCTGTACATAAATATTTTTGTTCCCAATAGTCCGAATTACAGGTAAAACAGACTTAGAGACGGACAGGACTGCAGTGTGGAAAGAGCAGATATTTAGTGAATACTACCATTATTGCCAGAGTCTTATCACCCCTCCCTCTCCTCTCTCTCCTCTGCCCTTACTGTTTCTCTTCTACATGCCAACTTAAATAAAAGGCAAGAAAGAAGAAAGGCAAATTTAGACTTTGTATTTATCTGATAAATAAATGGCAACAGTATTTATAACTGTTCATTACTTTCATGAAATTAAACAACACAAACTCCATCATCTTTTGGGATTTTAACTTTTAAATTAAAATAAATCATTATAAAGTGGTCATTTTAGTATTTTTTTTTTACTTTTGTCCTTGGTCTTTGCTCTTACTTGGAAATAAAATATATAGGTCTATAATTATATAATTATAAAATATATAGGTCTATATATTACTTATTATATAATTAATATTGTAGCTCCTAGTAGTAGTAGTTTCTTATGTGTCTGTCTAATATGGAGCATCACTGTAACAAAAAGGGCAGATTTTGTCAATAGTGTTCAATATATGACGTTTGATCCCGGTCTTCGAAATGGTTCTGGTTGATTTATTAGTAGTAAAAGTACTTTGTCATGTTCTTGAAGCACTAGCAGAAGTAGGAGTAGTAGTAGAAGTTGCAGTGAAAAAGCTGTATTTGTAATTGTAGCATTACCTGTAAGTACCTTTAATGATCTTTAGTAGATATGTGAAGCAATGGTATACAAATTACTTCATGGGCTAATTACAGTACAACTTTGAGATGAATGAAAACTGCTTGAAAACCTAATTACTTTTCTTCAATGGATCAAATGAATGAAAAGACTGAAAAACCTGCTTTCGAGATAAGGATTCTTTTAAATGGACTTTCTCAAACATGAAATCATAATCAAATACATTCATCAAAATAAAAAGCTGCACTCTGTAGTACAATTTTATCTTCAAAATGAAAACAATAAGTTATGACGCAAACGCCGCCATTTTGAAAGATGCCTGTTCAGCTATAAAGACGAAATCAGGAAGCAGTAATTATTTTTTTGAGTATTACATTAATTATTCAGTTGACATGAGCTGGTTTCTGTGGTTATCAGACACACTTTTGTTTGTTTGCTTCACAATGAAACAAAACCAGGAAATATGTTAATCAACATGTGATATTAATTATTGAGGAAACTGGTTCCAAGAATGAATACAGTAGCCTTATTTTTTAAAGGTGCATTGCGTAAATTGGAGGATTTTTTCTATGCTACCGTGTATTTTCATATTGCTTTGTCTTTAATGTTCCCTGGTATGGCATTAAACATATCTATACAGCAATGCTTAGAAATTGATTTATTTTATTTATCTTTATTTATACAGGGGAATCCAATAAGAGCACTTGGGCTCTCTTTTTCATGGGTGCCCTGTTTAAAATACAATATAAACATTAACATATTAAATTGCGACTGTGTCACCAACGTATCCAGTTTTGCTTTTCGTTGAAGTATTCCAGTTTTGTGACGCAAAACAGCTAAAAGCCCTCTTTCCTGTCTCAGTTCTGGTGCAGCTAGTTCTTAGACTTATACAGTCATGTGATCTGGTATCAAATGTTCCGGTATCAATGATTAACAAACAGGTGAGGTATTCTGGCAGTTTTTGAAGTAGTCCCTTATAGACACATTTCATACAGTGCTGTTAAGTTCAGACAGTGATACAGTGCTGTCTGAACTGTTCAGTGATGGCCAA
The DNA here is from genome assembly GCA_000787095.1 of Periophthalmodon schlosseri. Lineage (NCBI taxonomy): Eukaryota > Metazoa > Chordata > Actinopteri > Gobiiformes > Gobiidae > Periophthalmodon > Periophthalmodon schlosseri. Next base: position 10,538 of record KN473650.1, read on the forward strand.
CCCACTTTTTCATAGAGAAAACAATGATGGGTTTCAAATCTATCACCTGTAATAAAATGAAGGGCAGAGTGAAAGAGTGGATCCAACGGTTTCAAAGTAGAGGCTGAAGTCTGCATGTACCACACCCCCATAATCCAGTACAGAAGTCTGCGTGTACACCACAGCCCCATAATCCAGTACAAAGAGAAAGGTTGCTTGCACTATTTCTTTTCTGTAATTTATTGGGATACAATATTTGTTTCTGTAATAAAATGATAATTTAAATTTTAAACTGTTACATAATTCTGAGATATGTTTTTTAAAGGATAAGTTTTCATCAAGCCAAAATCCAAGATATTTATAAGTGTCGACTCTTTCAATGGATATACCATTTAGCGTATAAAGATTTGTAGCTTGCACGTTACTTAGATGTTTTTTTTTTTAGAAAAAATCATATACTTTTTGGATTTCATTAAAATCTTGTTGCAGTTTTAAAAGCACCTGATCAGCAGAAGGAGCACTTGCATACAAAACAGCATCATCTGCATATAAATGTATGTGGCTTTCTTTTAAAGTGTAACCAACAGAATTTTTTAAAAATAGTAAAAAGTAGAGGGCCCAAAATTGAGCCTTGGGGCACTCCTTTACTTAAAGTTAGAAAATTTGATTTGAAACCATCAGCTACTACTGCCCTGGTTCTGTTTGAAAGATAATTTTGGAACCAGTCACATGTAGCATAGTCAAATCCAATCTGCTTCAAGACGTCTCCATGATCCACTGAATCAAAAGCTTTACTTAAATCAGTAAACAGAGCTACACAATCTTGTTTATCATCAAGGGCTGAGAAAATGTCATTTAAAACTTTTATGGTTGCAGTGACAGTACTATGCCCTTTTCTGAAACCTGACTGATAAGACTTAAAAATGGAGCATTTATTTAAATAAACTGTAACTTGATTTACAACTAACTTTTCTAAAACTTTCACTGAAATGTTCATACGATCTTCTAACCTTTACACATGGATGCGTCTTTTTCACTTTTGTATTTCAAATAGATCCAGTTGGACAATGGTCACTAAAATCAAGTGGAAAAACACCATTTGCCTTATAATTATTTTTTGTTAAGATTACATCAATGAGTGTGCCTTTATTTAAATTTCTAGGGTCAGGTCTAGTCGGAATAGAAATTAATTGTGTGAGATTTAGGCCATTGCATAGATCTTTCAAAGTTTCGGACTCTTTCTCCAGCCTGTTCATATTTATATCGCCCATTATCATGACCTCATAATTTTCCAGTTTAGAAAGCATCATGAACAAATCATTAAGTGTATTTTTAGGGGCTGAAGGGGCATGATAAATACCAGCAATAGCCAATTTTTTATCAGGATCATTTCCATAACTAACAGACAGAGACAGATTTTCAAAACATTTAGGCTTTGAACAGGAGAATAGAAGGTCCACAAACAGGTGATCTTTGACATAAATGGCAACGCCACCTCCTTTAGACCTGCCTGTCGATGAAAAACTTTATAATTTTCAACATTGATTTCCTTATCACTTATTTTATTTGATAGCCAGGTTTCAGAAAATATAAAAAAAATATCTGGGTCTATTTGATCTGCCCAGACTTTAATGTAATCTGATTTAGATAAGATACTATGTACATTCATATGTATAATTCCCAGCCCCTCCCTTGTCTTGAAGTTTTGCATATAGTTTTTTCTAGCTTATTAAGGATAATTAAGGATTTGACGCCTTAGAATTAGGTTTATTAGTAATATTGATGTCAACCAAGTTACATGACCTCCGGTAATTTCTTTCATTTCTACGAGATATTCTGAGTGAAATATGCACATTAATGTGTTTTAATGCAGAATTTAAGATGGTGGGCGCCGGTTTTGTCAAAGAGTCACCCGATGTTCTTTATCCTATGAGTAAGGAGTCATTCAGTAGGCCTATTAGGTGCATACTCCAGCGTTAGTTTGATATTGTCACTCAACAGTTTTTTCCCGGTTCTATTTAAATGAATGCCATTGCGGGCAAACAGATTATTCCTCTTCCAGAATCCACAAAAATTATCCACAAAAGGAATTCCAAGAGCACTGCAATAACCCTTCAGCCAGACGTGAAATTGGCGGATCCGACTAAATTTCATGTCACTGAAACTGGGAGATGGAATTGGACCAGACATTACGCATTGTTTTCCCCACTTCAGCACTGTGTCTATAAGCGATTTGAAGTCATTTTCCAACACCTTGGACTGTTGGTAGTTTAATGTCATTGGAGCCGATGTGCACTATCACAGTGGATATGTCTGCACGATTGGACAGTGTGTCTATGAGTATGGTGTTTATGTGTGATACCTGAGCTCAGGGGTGGCACTCGGTTTTAGCCCATGGGATGGCTACCTTGGAGAACATGCATTCTTACCAAGAGCTGCTTTTACAATATATTTGTACTGGGGAGAAACAAATGTTACTTTATTATGAAAAAAAAAAAAAAAAAATCTGGTGTAGTCACTTTCATATCATGACATCAAGTTTGAAATGTTGGTGAGAACAATACAATCCTTGCGTGAGAACAATACGATCCTCACTTATGTCCATATAATTACACCTTAGTTAGCCTCAGTAAAGCATAGTCAAAGGCTTCATTCATAAAGAACAATAGTTTATTAAGAATGATTGAAGCAGTAAAGCTAACTAGCATGCGAACGTGCAGCTTCCTGATTATTGGACAGCGTGCTGTCTGACTCTAATCAGACACCTTACTTACATTGACCTCAAGAGCTTCTTCTACAATGTACTGTACTGGGGCAAGACACGTTTTGCTTAGTTACACTACCAGTCAAAAGTTTGGACACACCATCTTATTCAATGTTTTTTTAGGCCCGAACCCCTACGGGGCGTAGGGCCTATTGCTTTCCCAACTCATCGTTGTCAATTGTCTTGTCCTCTCCTTTGCCCCCTGCCCTCACTACAGTATCCAAGCAACGCACGCCGTAGGCAGGGGATATGCATATTTGTTTTTGCTAAAACATTGACACAATGTTGACAAAGGTAGTGCGAAGCATATGAAGGTACAATTGTTCCAAAAAGTTTGAATGTGTAAATGTTGATTTGTACATTGATAAATAAAAAAAATGTATATTTTTTACACTTACAAATTTCGTTTACACTTACAAATATCATTTTACGCTTACAACTTTGTAATTTTTACAATACAAATCTGAAAATTTTGCTTTCACGAGTTTTGAGACATTCGTTGGCCAAATTTGTCTCAAAACAATATGTAAGTGCAACGGCTGATTTGAACGTGAAGACAGCGGGGGGCGGGGTTAGAGGGGAGCGGGGTTGCTAAACTGGTTTATATACAGTAAAGGAGTCGCTGACCCGAATTCAGGCAGTATGTCACCTTTATGTGATATTATTATGTGCACTATTAACTTTTTTAATAAGTTGTATGCCAAGGTAAATTGCGTAGATAACACTTTTGTAGCCACACTGGCTTTAACAAGTTTTTCAGAAAACAAGATGTTACCTTTAGTTAGCGCCTTATGCTCGCGGACCTTTCCCTGCTTTTTCCTGCTAATAAGGCTAGTATGACATTACGTGTGGTCACAAACATTGACTCCTACATTTTTAGCAACAACGCCACTCCAGTTAACCTGGAGAAAGGATTCCTAAAGGCACTTATTACAGAACAGAGCAGGCTCCACATTGAGCATTGAGTTTAACAATGTGAAGACATAACATACGTTTGAGTTAACTTCATCATTCAGCATCTGGGCAAACAAAAATACACTCGTTGAAAAGTTGTGACTTCTTTCAGTGCCGCTGCCTGAGCCCTGCACCTGACCCATTAACTGAACTTATCAAAGCTGAGCCCAGACTCTGTCACTACACTGCTGGTGATGAGCCCTGAGTGCAGCGGCCAGGTTTCCCTTCATGGTTCACTGGTTCACATAGACTACAACGTCGCATCAGGCACCAACTCACTGGCCTAAGAAGTCCTAGGACCGTGCGCTGTGAGCGCATATATTGGGACGTGCGTCTTGGGTAATGTGCTCCCAGTTTTCACTCTAGGCTCATATGTTTCAGGTGATTTGTGGTTGCGCTGCCTGCAACAGTGGAGCTGTGGCACTGATGTGGGCTCGACAGCTGTTTTGTCTTTTGACTTTTGTTTTATGAACTATTTCCAAAGACACAGTCCCTGATACTCTGGGTATGTCTGCTAGATGTCTGCTAGCATAAGGCGCTAAATAATGCTAACATTGTTTTCTGAAAAACTTATTAACACTTTTATAGCCACACTGACTTTATATATGCAATTTACCATTGTATACAACTTATTAATCAAGTAATCAATTTTTTTTTTTTTTTAATCATCAAGAATAGATTTATACTTTGCTGATCCCATGCCCAAATTGGATAATACCAGTTTACTGTACAATTCCTCTCGTATGATTCCCGCTAAGCCCCGCCCTTTTTCTCTGCAACAGTCATGTGATTCACGCTAAGCCCCACCCCTTGCCTCTGTGACAGTCATGTGATTTTTGCTAAGCCCCGCCCCTTGTCTGGCAACATTCACACACCCCATTTGACCAAACCACTTGTATAACAGTCATGTGATTCACACTAAGCCCCGCCCTTTTCCTCTGTGACAGTCATGTGATTTACGCTAAGCCTTGCTCCCTTTCACTGCGAGAGTCATGTGATTCGTGCTAGGCCCCGCCCCTTTTTTGTGTGACAGGCTTGTGATTTATGCTAAGCCCCACCCCTTGTCTGACGACATTAACACACCCCATTCACCCAACCCCTTGTATGACAGTCGTGTGATTCATGCTAAGCCCCGCCCCTTTCTCTGTGACAGTCACGTGACTCACACTAAGCCCCGCCCCCCTTTCTCTGCAGCAGTCTTGTGATTCAGGCTAAGCCCCGCCCCTTTTCTCTGCAACAGTCACGTGATTCAGGCTAAGCTCCGCCCCTTTTCTCTGCGACAGTCATGTGATTCAGGCTCAGCCCCGTTGTCTGCGACAGTCATGTGACTCACACATGCCCCTTTTTCCTCTGACAGTCTTGTGACTCACACAAAGCCCCGCCCCTTTTCTCTGCAACAGTCATGTGATTCTCGCTAAGCCCCACCCCCTTCTCTGCGACAGTTATGTGACTTACACAAAGCCCCGCCCCTTGTGATTCATGTCAGGCCCCTCCCTTTTTTCCTCTTGCTGGATGTTGGTAATGTTGGCGGTTTCGAACTCAGGTCCCCTGTGTGAAAGTCAGATGCCTTACCAGATGAGCTAGCCAGCCTCTAGCACATAAGCATGCATATACTGTATACTGTATACTGTATACTGTATATTGTATATTGTATACTGTATACTGTATACTGTATATTGTATATTGTATACTGTATACTGTATACTGTATATTGTATATTGTATACTGTATACTGTATACTGTATACTCTATACTGTATATTGTTTACTGTATACTGTATACTGTATATGTCAGAAAATAAGGTCCTCTACTCCTGAGTCCACTCTTTGCCACGAACCGCTCCAGGTCCGAGATGCCTCTAGCATAACTTGTACAAACATCCACAGTGTCCTCAATCGCGTACTTCCTTTGTTTTGTCCGTTTCGTCATGTTTACCACTGAGAAGCAAAGTTGGCGCTGTCTGAAGTTTATTATGCCTGAAATCGACAAAAGAAATGCAAAAAAATTGATGGAGCAGATTTCACGTTTGGAATACTTTTCTGCAGCAGATTCGACATGGAGGATCTAACTTATTTTGTGGACATAATTTCTTCACTGGATTATATTCTCTGGACCCTGTACGGAAGAATGAGACCAACTTTCTGGAAATATGTTGATGTTTGACAGAACCAGAACCCTCAAAGGTAAGTGAAGACCAAATCAAAATGTTTTCTTCTTTTCTGTAAAAACGGCTTACCTGTCAGCACTGTGGTGATTTCAGGTGAAAATGGTTTGCATAAGACAAGCGCTGTAGCTTTCATTTGATGTGTAGATTGTTTGTGTGGGGGACGCAGAAGTATATGTACATTGCTGTAGTGTTGTAAAGTAGGGGGGACATGAGCTCTACAACAGGTTTTAAAAGGTTAATAATGCACATCATAATATTACATAAAGGTGACACACTGTCTGAATTCGGGTTAGCTCCTCCTTTAAACCAGTTTAGCCGTTGCCACAGCAACCCCGGTCCCCTTTAGCCCCTTCCCCTGCTGTCTTTACGTTCAAATCAGACATTGCGTTTACAAATCGTTTTGAGAAAAACTTGGCGCAATGAATGTTTCAAAACTCGTGAAAGTGTAATTTTCAGATTTGCACTTGTAAAATTAGAAAGTTGTAAGTGTAAAATGACATTTGTAAGTGTAAAACAATATTTGTAAGTGTAAAAAATATTTTTTTTTTTATTTACCAGTGTACAAATCAACATTTACATATTCAAACTTTTTGGAACAGTTACTAACCCTGAATAATTCTTAAGAAAGTATTCATTATTATTGTGAATTAAGTCTTTGTTCATACTTTAATAAGAATAATGAAGCTGTAGATATTCTAAAGTGGTACCCTTGCATGTCTTTAGAGTTTTTACTTACACTACTGCCTACTGCACCACAGCTCGTTTTCTGTAGTTTTGGCTGTTTATCTCCTCCCTGGCTCTCCTCCTCGGTGCCGCAGAGGTTGGAGTTTGTCCTGACTGATACGGGCTGGACCTAAAGAGGCTCCTTTGGGCTCCACTGGACCGCACAACCTGGCGCCCACAGATAGGCCCGGTCCATCTGTAGAGCACGCACTGCCAGAAGCCATAAGCACAACTATGTTTACTGTGTAGCTCCTCTGTACATACACAAACAGCAGGTACTGGGGGTTTCAGAGTCTAGAATGTGATGATGTCATACTCCCAGATGGGGGCAAGAGCCAGATTTCCATATTAATTACATTGTACTTTGCTATGAAATATCCAAACGGTAAACGCACAAAGGCTGAACCTGATAACTTCTATTAGTGACTAGACCCAAGAACACACTATATTACAATAGAATTCTGCATTTTAACAATATAAATTTTAGCTGCCCCCATCTGTATTAAAGGTCCTATATTATGCAGAATGTGAGCTTTAAGCCATGTTATAACGCTTTTACCTCATCAAAGTAAAAGAGTTGTAGAGTTGTGTTTTGTTTCATTCACACATGTTTGAGTAACTGTTTATTATTATCATCTCCAAATCTCAAAATGCTCTGTTCTACCTTGTGATGTCATGAAGCGGTAGTTTTCAAGTTAACAGCTCCTTTCACCTTTAGTTCAGTAGAGACTGGCAATTCTACAGGTCAGAGGTCAGAATTCTACAATAGAATTTGCTGTCTAAATGTCAGATTTCAGATTTGTTTTAGTTAATATCTCTGCCTATTCACATGAAACAAAAACTGACACGAAGTTCAATATCATCTCTCAGCATAAATAAACAAAAGTGAAATTATTTTTCCACCATTGCTTCACAAATTGATCCCATTATTCAACAAGGCATATGTGATTGTTGTCAGTTGAAAAGATTTTAAGCCATAAGATTAAGTTTGTGGACCCAATCTTGAACAAATAATGATAAAATTCAAGCTTTTTGGGTCATACAAAAACAGTGAATGTCCCATATACCTGTAGGCCCCTGCAGTCCATCTCAAATGATAACATTTTTGAACAGTCACATTCATTTTACAGGGGACATTTCTTACAGATTTTTCCACAGTTAGTATATAGGCAACATTATATTCCTCAGTTTCATGTTTTGATACTTGTTCTCCAGTGTTGTGATAAGGAGATATATAACTTGAATATTCACCTGATATGGAAGTTGCCGTGGGCATCACCATTGTCGAGTTGTATTATTTTGCATGGCGCTGCCAATCTTGACTAACATTGCACAACAAGATGGATTCTCGTTGATATTTGTGAGTTCACAAATCCATCTCGAGATACTCCCGTGGTAAGGTTCAAGTTAGCCCAGCAGCTGGTGGGCCAATCACAGAGCAGCACTGAGGTTTGTGTGGAAGCCAAAGGTTAAGCACCCAAGCGAACCAATTTTCAAAAATACAGACTTATCTCTTACAGGCACTTACCTTCTGTACATTTCACATACCTAATGTCTGTGCTTTTCTCTCAATTAGATGTAACAAAAGTTTGACTTTTCGTATTGTTCTGACTCTTCCACCAATCAGATTCAAATATTTGTCATGATGTTCCATCTTTCCCCAGTTGCTTTCAGTGAGAGCTGTCCAGACTGATAAATGTGTAGCACTCAATTCAGAGTGCTACACATTTAGATCAGCAAATCAGTTCTATAGAGACTACAGAGTCACTTTAAAGCCTCCAGAGAATCAGTGCAGTGTTGACTTGTTGGTCACATGAACATTGAACATATTACACAAATCAACCTACTTTATTTCAGATTTTAGCAGCAAAACTTTTCTCAAATTCTCCATAGAAATGAATAAGCTTCCAGCTTAACAGGAAGTCCAGCAAAAAGAAAGTGCAGTTTAGTGGCATTTTGAGGCCAAAATGGGAGGGGCGGGGTAAGGTTAATATAGGTCTGATGTTTTAAATGTTATGTTAAGGTTAATATAGGTCTGATGTTTTAAATGTTATGTTAAGGTTAATATAGGCCTGATGTTTTAAATGTTATGTTTATATTATTACACACGTTTTGCCTGCTGTATCATGATTCATCAGTGTTACCATTTCCATTAAAATATCACTCTTTAAGCTTGAACAAACTGCTCTTGTCTATACCTTGTTCTAATTATGAGTCTATTGTCATATTTTCCAGGATGTGCGGGTCTGAGTCGGTTCATTACTGTGACTGGTGTAAGTTGAAGTGATTTTTCTTCTTCAGGATGTAAGTGTCAGAGTATGAATGGCTACTTCCTCCAGGGCTGATCTACAAAGGCAGGGTAAGCACAGAGAGGCTATTAAAACTGTGCCGGAGCTCGGGTAATGGACTCTCATTAAATTTGTACTGGGAAGATTGCACTTTTGGACTCATAATTTATCCATAATTTCAGCATTATGTTTAGTTATTGTTTTAACGCATATACGTATAGCACTTTTGGACACTTTAGACTAACTTTTTTGGAGGGGGATGGGGCATTATTGTTTTGCCTGTAATGTTCCACCATTGCTATCTATTTTGTATTTATTCAATTATGAAAGATAGAATAATTTGAATATTTTAATTGTTAATTGCTATGGCTATGCTCCCAGTTTTACATTTTATGAAACCCAAGCCACAGCTGCCCTACACTGACCGTGAGGTCCCAGCTGTACCTTCACGATACTAAACTTTTAAACCTGATTTCTGCTTGTCTCCATGGAGATGTTATTGTTGTGCCTGGAATGTTCCACAATAGGGCATTCATTACAGGGATTTTTATTGTTACAAAATGTGCATTCTCACCTCTTCACAGATCTCACCTGTAACTTGCCCTGGTGTCAGCTGTTTGTCTCCATGGGGATACATTATATGCCATTCTGTAGAATATTAAGGCAAAGCAATAACAGGTGATGGACCCTCCGACAGAAAAGTTACACTTTGCACCTTTTATACATTCTGAACATTTTCCTCTCATTTGCAGCTTGTGATGTAACTACTGTCACTGTTAGAATAGATGGCGTTCACGGAGCTGCCCGGTTAGTTCCGGTTTTCTCAAAAAGTGCGGAGCCGCTATTCCTGCTCCACTCATAGAGTCTTGTTAAAATGAATCGATATTTAAATATCAGACATAGGACAGCAGGTTACGGATAGATGATCACAGACGCCATGTTAAGACCTTTATGATGATGTAAGCCTTAACTAGAGGAAATTTGTGTTTTTAATGGTAGGTATTTGTGTCTCAAAGCTAATGCTAATGCTAGCCTAATCTGAATCTCAAAATAGAACACAAAACAACTTTTTAAAAATACTTCTAATGACAAGTTGATTGTTTTTCTGTGCAAAATCAGATTGTAGTGCTATTTTAACGCCACTACTTCATTTTCATTTCAGTTAGCATTAGCTTCAAGACACAAATACCTACTTGTGTAAACACAGATGCTTCCTCCTGTGAAGGATTTACATCACAGTAAAGGTCCTGACGTGCTGTCTATGTGTAACCTGCAGTCCACTGCCTGGTAATTAAATATTGATTTTTTTTTAGCACCACTCAACTAATTTCCAATACACAATGAATGGAGCAGGAAGTGTGGCTTTGCACTAGACTGGCGGCTTTGTGAAAAGGGTCTATATATATGTGCACTTTCATTTGATTGACGCATTGGGGCGACAGTGGCTCAGTTGGTAGAGTGTTTGTCCACTGATCCCGCTCTCGACATACACATCATTGGTTGAGAGGTCAGATCCATTGATCCACAGGTTGGAAGTGCGATTCTAGCTCCCACAGATGAATGCTGTTGTTGTGACCTTGAGCAAGACGTTTAACCCACCTTGCCCCCGGTGTCTGTGTACACTGTTGTATGAATGTGTGTGTGAATGGATGAGTGGTTCCTTGATGTAAAGTGCTTTGAGTGCCTTGAAGGTGGAAAAGCTCTATATGTGACCATTTGATTTACATTGCTTTGAGCTCTTGGGGCTGCCCGCAAATACAGATAGAGCCATAAAGCTTGTAGGAAACTATAACTTAAATACAACAAGCTGATTGTGGCACTGTGCCAACACATAAAGAAAGGTCAGACAATAGGGAAAAATCAAGTTCAACAGTAGTTCAACAGGAGTCGAGAAGTGCTTAAACATTTAACACAGCGCCCCCTTCAGAATATTACAACCCTATCAAAGTTTATACTGCTCCCAGCCTCCAATCTATCAATCTCTACATGAGCAAGTCAACAATTTCTTACCCCAAAAGTAGAAATATAAAGTAAGTGACAATGGACAAGACATGGAGCTTTGGTGGATAACATTGTGAAATAAGATACTGTAAATTCATTCATGTGGAATTATTTAAAATATTCTAGTCTGCATTATTGCTGATGGAGCATTCCTGTGGCACTGATCTGAAGGTTGGTGGTTCAAATCTTGCTCTCAACATAAACATCATTGGTAGAGGGGTCAGACACACTCACCCACAGGTTGGAAGTGCGATTCCAGCTCCCACAGATGAATGTTGTTGTTATGCCCTTGGACAAGACACTTATCCCACCTCGCCCCCAGTGTCTGTGTACACTGGTGTATGAATGTGTGTGTGAATGGTAAGTGGTTCCTTGATGTAAAGCGCTTTGAGCCTTGAAGGTGGAACAGTGCTTTAACAAAATGTGACCTTTTACCTTATGATCTAACAATGAATAAATTACCAAAGAAATAAAATAAAAAATCAATCTGTGACGACCACCATTGGGTCAAAGACAGAACAATAGTATAGCATTAAGAGCAATCTATCCATCAACCTGTTGCCACAGGTTGATGGATAGCCAGTCTACAACAGGCTGTTATTACCATATGACTTTTACATGCACAGGAAATGTGTAAACCTCTGATGTGAGCCATCTGTCTTCTTTCTGATTGTTTATCATTTTATTATTTCTAGTTTACACTTGCACACACACTCTACACACATGCACACACACACACGCACG
>KN473651.1:0-16205 GCA_000787095.1 Periophthalmodon schlosseri
GGGGACATGAGCGCTTCGCGCCACCTTCGCCCATTCACTTAATGTTGACAATAACTTGTTAGCAAAAACAAATATGCATATTCCATGCCTACGGCATGGGTTGCTTGGATACAGGAGTCTGCAACTTCGCGCGCAACTTCGTCAAGACAGCCTGCAACTATGAATGCATGGGCTTCATCGTTGCGAAAGCAATCGGCCCTACGCCCTGTAGGGGCTCGGGCCTAATGACAGGAATTTTCTAAAACGGAACCCTTCTATCTATGTAATCAATACATAAAACTCCAACCAAAATGGAAGAATGAAAGGGCCTGTGATGTGGCGCGCTGGGGCGGAACCTTTACAATCGTGTTTATCTTTCCGCCCGGCGTGTTTTAGCTCCGGGACAAAACAACGCCAGAGCGCATGCGCAGGAGGCAGTGTGAGCTTTGTTACTTGATTTGATGATGTAAGTGCGCAAACGAGACGAAATCAAAGATCTACACGTTTATTACGGAATAAATCTACTAGTGCCATGTCCGGAGAGGACGAGGAGACCGAAAAGAAGGTACACCCGTGGACTGTAGTCGAGAAACGGACTTTAAACGAGCTAAAAGTACCGCAATGTAGGATCCAGAGGTCATAGTATTCAAGATGTCATTTGTATCACGTAACATCAGTAAATTTATAATGTCTCATCATAATGACGTCTTAACAAACCATTTACCCCCCTGTTCATTCATAGTTTTAGTTATTTAATTACACAAGCCTCATCGTTGGCTAGATCTAACAGTTACCAATTATAATCTTATATCATAATCGTATGCAATAACATTTCATTTTATGTTATTTACAGTAATCTAAATTGTCAAGTTGAAGTTTTATTTGCAATATTTGCTTCAATATTTTTGTACCTTTCATTTCATTTGCAAAGTATATCTCTCTCTTAAAAGGTGCTCTATTAATTGTTATCTATGACTGACATTGTTTCTGTTATAATACATATTACTTAGCTTGGTGCTCTCATTCATATTATTAGGTTAAAATAAAAGTCTGTGGTGCCCAGTTATTTGCAAAAAATTTATATGAAATAAATTTGCCTTTTAAAAAAAATGTTTGTTGAAAAATAAATAATACGAACATGTCAAAATTGTTGTGAAACTATTCACTGAAAAATAATAGTTTTTTCCTCATCAGGGTTTCCGTCTGCTGGGGATCCTCGACATCCAGAATGTGCCGTGTGCCCGAGAGTCTCTGCTGTATGGAGCGGGTGGAGGGCTGGCAGCAGGCCTGTTGCACTTCTTAGCCACAAGTAAGTACTATAATACTGGTACTGTGTGTGTGTACTAGGCCTGTCACGATAACAAATCTTGAAGTGCAGTGTATTGCTGAAGTAAATATAAACAAAAATATTGAAGCCAAAACATAAAGCAGAATTATTCACAAAAAGTATAGTAAAATTAATGCACAAACTGCAATAAGTAAATAACAGAATGCAACTCTTAAGTAGTTATTTTGTGTCTATAATGAGTCATAGAAATTCAGAATTCAACACTCTACAGCTTAAATCTCATCATAGTACCAAAAATAACCAAAAATGTCCCATTAGTGCAAGGAAAAAGTCCCCACGATAAATACTGCCTCCCAAAAATACATGTCATGTGTCATGTATTGAACAATAAGTCGATATAGTATTTATCGTGACAGGCCTAGTGTGTACCAGTGTGACCAGTGAGTAATGTGTACTATGATACTGATACTGTGTGTACTCGTGTGATGTGATGTGGTGTGGTGAGTGTGGTTCTGACCGTCGTTTGTCTGTCCGCAGGTCGTGTCAGGAGGTCCTATGATGTGGGCTTTGCTGGATTCTTTGTCACCACACTGGGATCCTGGTAGGTCTATGCTCACTTCCAGGGGAATTGTAGTGTGTTCATTAACAGTGTGAATGAATAGATATGTAGAAAATGGCTAGTTTATAACTAGATTTTGTCATAGATTCCACCCTGTCAACAACAACAACAACCATGAACACAATTTCAAGTCTTGCATGTGTTTGGAAACATTCTTCTGAATTGCTTTTATCACACTCTATGAGACTGGAGCTTTCAAAGTAACGTTATGCGAGGATAGCAGTAGCAGGGATCGAACCATCAAGCACCAAATACTTCAAGGCCCACAAGGTCAACACGCTCCACACCCAAATCAAGGGGTGGGTGATGAGGAAAAAAAAACCCAAAACATCCTTATATTGATCAATTTCAATTTTCAAATCTTTTTTTTTTCTTTTCAAAAACAAAAAAAAACTGTTGATATTGTGAACACAAAGAAGACACACTTTTAATCTGTGCAATTTATCACAGAAAATAGGCCAATTTCTTTGTCCAAAGCCTTGCGTCTTCTCCAAAACACAAGCTTTTACTGACAGAGGACTGTGGCTGTAGATCTCTCTACTGAAAAGACCCAAGCTGGTCACTGATCATTAGACATGACTGAATCTCAATTTTGATTAAAATTCTTTGCACAGCCCTAACTCACCTATGCTAAAAATCCAATACACGTTCACCAGTTTGCTGTCACCCCTCCCCTCCCCCCTCCTCTAGGTTTTACTGTCGGATAAACAACGCCAAGTTCCGTGTCCAGGAGCGCTTTATCCAGCAGGGCCTCCGCAACAAAGTGGTGTATCAGGGAACCAGCCTGGACCCAACCAGGAAGAGCCCCCCAGAGTCAGAGCTGCCCAAGGACTCCTAACATACAGACCCCCCCAGAGCCAGAGCCGTAGAGCCTGAGCAGCCCAAGGACCCCTAACAGACCTCCATGAACCTTCCAGGGACTAAGACTAAGGACTAAAGAAGGGAGAGGTGTTGCACTTACATGTAGAGTGGTTAAAGAACACATATTATGCCAAATTGAGCTTTTAACCATGTTATACTGTTGTTCCCCCGTAAAAAAACATGCCTGGAGTTGTTTTTTGTTTCATTCACACTTGTTTCATTAATCCACTGATCCAAAGTCGTCTTCTCTCAGCACTCCAAAAATCTCAGTTTGCATTTTGCCAGTTTTGTTGTGTCACAGGTAAATCTCTGGACTTCTCCTACACTGTTTTAAGTCCATAAACCATCACTGAACATATTCTGTGGTTAAACTGTGTTCACAACTAAAACATGGCTCTGTTAGCATAGCATTCACGGGCTTAAATGCCTCACTGGAAACAGAGCTGTAGTTTATAAAGTATGTTTTCCAAATGTAAACAGTTTTAAATTCTAATCGTAATACTTAATACTTATTCCATGCTGACCAAAAGCATGTTTAAAAGAGAATTAAAGCCACAAAAATGCCTAATATGTGTTCTTAAAAATGTGTGTTTTTGTTTCATTTATAAAGTTGAAACAAACACAGTTTCAACATGGATATCACAAATGAGCTGTTTATTATTGCAGTTTGTTTTGACGGATGTACAGAATGTGTACATTGTCTGATTCTATTGTAATAAATGAAAATTTTTAAGTTGTATTTAAGTCAATTTCTTCTTATTTCATATTATTTAACTTACTATTAGAATTATCATTTCATTATCACCACATGCTGTTCTATGTATCATAAATGTGGCTACAGTTAAGCCCTGTACCATCCGCGCTGTAATTCTTTCATACAGGACAAAGGTGCCCAACCCTTTGTCCTTGCAGGCCAAAAAGAACACGCATTAGTGGGTTATTTTTTCTTCTGCAAAGAAATTTAGGATTAAATTGACTTAAAACATTCATTGGATCTGCCTCCCTTTCACCTTGTGAGTCTTTTTAGTGCAAAATTGTATAAAAATCATTTCTTTGTAGATTCAAATGAAAGCCCCTGGAGTTGGATCCGAGTTTGGATCGCGGGCCCCACCTCAGGATATAAAATCTGTCTAATCAGTGTGTATGATCTACTCTAGCTCAAGCTACATTTTAAATTTTTGAACCCGTGTATTGTTGGGTAAAAACCACACCATGACTGCAGTTGGGGGCAGTAATTTAGACTGCATTAGTGGATTTGTCCACTAGATGGCGCCACTATGTTTGAATTCAAAACAAAACAATGACAGCTGAGTATGCAACGAGCCCATCAAGGGAAAACATGTATTCATAATTTGATGCCGTGGATATAAAAAGTTAAAACTATGCTTTGGGACATTCTCCATGGAAATAGATACGTTTTATGCCAGACTGTGGAATATTATAGCCAAAGAAACAATATTTCCATGGAAACAAGCAGGAGGCCATCCTCCAGGCCAAATAAGAGTCAGGTTTGTGGCAATGCAAACCCTCATGTTTTTTTTGTTTTTTTTTTTTTTAATCGTTTTATGTTTTTCAGTGCAATATAACATGCTTTTATTTTAATCTATTTATGGGCTAAAAGTTACAGTGTGGGGCTTTAAAGGGCTCATATTACGCTATTTTCTGTTATAATGTTCCTCATCACAAACAGACCTGGAGTTGTGTTTTGTTTCATTCACACATGTTTAACACAGCAACCCTGTATATTTAGGCTGAGATCTTCTCTCAGACAGAAAACACTCTGTTCCACCTTGTGATGTCATGTGGTAATACAGGAAGTGCTCCACTGTGTTTTTAAAGACGGGCCAATAACACAGGGTTTCTCAAACATGTGTGAATGAAACAAAACACAACTCCGAGTATGTTTTTGATAACTTAACTTAACAATATTAAAACATGGCTTAAAGCTCACAAGAGGCAGTTTTGAGTAATATAGGACCTTTAGTGGACCCCAGGCTAATCTTAATACAAATAAAACAAGTCCTAACTTGTAGCAAACTTGAATGAAAAAGAAGGAGACAGCTATGTGGGTTTTGCAGGAGGTAGTTTATTGGACCTCATTGAAGAGCGCCCCCTACATCCCGGGAGAGGCAGAGACATGATCATGTGTTAGTCCACTGGTTCTCCTGTACAGAATAACCTGAGATGTCCATATGTACAGCTGTAGAAGGGTTAATTTCACTACGGCACAGTGGGCAGTGACAATTCTACGTGTGACCCCACTCTGGGGTTTCTATGACGACCCATGTGTTATATATACCCTCAGATCACAATGTATATATGTCCGTCTGCATCCATTTTGATCGATGAATGTGTAGACGCTGGCCAGCAGGGGGCGTTACATTCTTCAGGCAGTGATGACAGTTCATTAGTGGCAGGGTAATGGAATGGTTAGTAGTACACAAAGCCGTAAGCATCGGTCTAAGCAGAGGTGGGTAGTACTCAGTTACATTGACTTGAGTAAATCGTACTTATCTAGGTCAGATGTCATACTTGTACTTCTACATGAGTAAATATTGTGCAGTGTAACAGTACTCTTACTCGAGTAAAAGTTGTGGTGCCTCTTCCCACTGTGAGTAAGCCTAAAGTGACTTGAGCTTTACGCCAACAATATGAAATGATTTGAACATTTGCGCTTCTTGCAGCTCCTTCAGATATGATTTAGTTCATTTAGTTCAGCAAATGTTTGCGTCTGTCCTTTAAAGTTATATTATGAAACTTTCTGGGGGTGGCACGTCACCTGCATGATTCCATGGAAACAGAAAGTTAAAATCACACTTCAGAACATTCTCCGTGGACACAGATAGATTTTATGCGATACCATAGAGACTATTATAGCCAAAGGAACAAAGTTTCCATGGAAACCAGCAGGAGGAAACCAAATAAGAGTCAGGTTTGTGGAGACGCAAACCTGCTCACAGTAAGGAAACATGTTTTTCAGTGGAATTAACCCGACCAAAATGAAAAAAAAAAACATGCTTTTATTTTAGTCTATTTTTTTTTGCTAAAATGTTAAGTACTGTAGCTTTAAATACCAGATTTTGTGCATTATTTTATGTTGTAAATCAGATGTTAGGTACAGTTACAATTACTCTTAGTTTCCATAGATAACTTTTTACTCTCACTTGAGAAAATACTTAAACCACTACTGACTTGGTACTTCTACTTGAGTAACATTATTGAGTACAGTCTTACTCTACCCACCTCCGTATCTAATGCTTTGACTGGCTCTGCATGTGGCAATCAATTATTTTGTTAGTCGCTTCACAAAATCATAATATATATTTTTTAAAACTTCTAAGCATGTAAAAATGTGGCTTGGTGATTAGCATTCACACAGTCAGTGACTTGAACAGTTGCTCCCACATTTCAGAGCACGTCTTTTAGACACTTAGGATTCTCATGATTACATTAGACAAAATCAGATTCATTTCATGTCGGCAAACGATACAATCAATCATTTCTAGACATGCCACCTTCTGCAGGCAAAAGCAAAAACAGTTTTTTTTTAAATATTAACGACACATTCTGATTACATGATGACAGAAGGCTGGTAAAAGGTGCAGTTTAAATTCCACTTGACACTGAGCAACTATGGAAGCCTGGCAGGGACATATTTATAACATTATTACACACACGAATGATTGTTCAATTTGATTATAAAGTACTTCACCAACAGTGCGTCCTGTGTCTACAATCCAAAACCAATGACTCCGCTTTAAAGTTCACTATGTAACTTTTCCAGTGGAGGGTACGTCACTTTGACAACGTGAAGATGTTAGGGCTCTTGCCTTGAGTGTTCCACAGTACGGCATTAAACTTGGAGACAAGCAGGTGACCGCACCGGGCCAAGTTACAGTTCAGATCATAGACTGTATAAAGAAGTGGACTGAGGGAGTGTGACGTCACCCGTAGCGTTCGGCTCAGGCTCAGCGAGGTTAGCAGGTATAGCGGCTAATCTGGAAATCCAAGCATGTGTATCATAGCAACCAAAGAGGCAATCAGGAGCGAGGTTGTTGAAGGTACATGCCCCTTCCTGTCTGCACTGCTGGTTTGGGAGGGGGCTTAGCAAATCAAACATGCTGCTAATGCTAAAGCACCTGACTGGTCTGTTATTAATGTTCATATCTTTATTTAGGGACAAAATAGAAAAATAAAAACCCCAGGAACATGTAGAGCGAGTTAATACGAACATTTTAAAAACAAAATGACGAGCCTGACAGGAGCAGTTACAAAGAGAGCGCTGACGTTTTTTCAATAGAAAGCGAATTGGAGCCAGAGTCAATGGAGGTTAGCTATGCCCATTTATATGTACAGTCTATGCTTCGGATCTGTGGAGAGGCAATCCTGTAAGAATTCATTTTTGATCAATAGAAATACCTGCAATTGAAGAACTGAGACATAGATACCTTTAATGCTATACTGTGGATCATTCTAGGCAAAGGAATTCCCATGGCAACATGTAGCAGACGCCGCATGAAAAGTTATGTAGTGTACCTTTAAAGTATTTGCAGTTCTCTCTGTTCCAATGTGAAACAGTCGGGCTGACAGATTTGGGATTTTTTAGATTTGCAAATGGTTTCAAAATCAAGACTGAATTCACAGTTACATCCAGAAGCATTAACATTTGAAAGAAAACTGACATTTGAACGGCTAAACTAATCCAAGAATCCCACGCGTTTCAGAACATGTTTGTAGAGTCTAAACTACAGGGTTAGCAGCTTTTACACAGAATAAGACCCCATGGAGACACAGGGATATCCTTCTTTTTAAAACGTATATTGCAAATCTAATCACAAAATGAGAATTCAATTTTTTTTTTTTGTCCAAACTGGTGCAGCCCAAATTGCGCTGCAACTTTCAGGCCAACGATCTAGCGACTTGCAGAGGTGGGTAGTACTCCATTACATTTACTCTTTTACTTTTTAAAGAAATTGAGTACTTTTCTAGCAGCACACTTTTACTCCTACTTGAGTAATACTTTCATTGAAGTAACAGTACTATTACTTGAGTAAAAGTTGTGGTTCCTCTTCACACTGTGAGCACGTCTAAAGTGACTTGAGCTTTACGTCGACAATATGAAACGATTTGAACCTTTGCGTATCTTGCAGCTCCTTCAGATATGATTCAGTTTGGCTCATTTCTGTGGATTATTTAATGTTTTGTCCTTCAAATTACATTAACTTCAAATTTCAAATTATAAATCAGATGTTACGTCCCAACAGTTACTCTTTAAGTTACTCTTACTTGAGTAGTACTTTCCCAGAATACTTTCAGTTTTTCTTTCTAACTTCTTGAACCACTGCTTTGTACTTCTACTCGACTGATATTATTTTGAAGTAACGTTACTATTACTACAATGTTTGGCTCCTCTACCCACCTCTGTGCATCCGCCTGGGGCATATCGCTCCTCTGTTCAGTGAGTGGTGTG
The DNA here is from genome assembly GCA_000787095.1 of Periophthalmodon schlosseri. Classification (NCBI taxonomy): domain Eukaryota; kingdom Metazoa; phylum Chordata; class Actinopteri; order Gobiiformes; family Gobiidae; genus Periophthalmodon; species Periophthalmodon schlosseri. The sequence goes on from KN473651.1 coordinate 8,218, forward strand.
TTATCTGTGGTCTTATTATAGCACAGTATATGGGCTCTCTCAAGGACACCTCTGCTATGGGACGCTTCACAAAGGGGCGCAGGCTGTGTGTGTGTGTGTGTGTGTGTGCACGTGTGTGTGTAGCAGTAGTAGTAGTAGGTGTGTGTGTGTGTGCACGTGTGTGTGTAGTAGTAGTAGTAGTAGTAGTAGTAGTAGTGGTATTAGTGAATGGTACAGTACAGTTACAGTTATGGTGTGACATACAGTACAACGTTGTGGACATAGTCAGTTTGGAGGAGCAGACAGGAGCAAACCTCACAGGCCAAAGTGTGTAGTACTAGAACTGTGAGTATATGCGTTCAAAAGTACACAGTTAAAAACTCATTTCACTTTCAGTTTGGTTTATGCTTTACTCTTACAAAAGTTTCGGGCTAAAAAAATAATGTTTGTTATATTTTTTGCTATGTTTTGTGACGTGGTTCATACCGATATTGATACTTTCAGCATTTTTTAAATTTTATTATACAGTGTTAATTTTGTAAACATTTTAATCTAGTTTTGAATTTTTTTTTTTTTTTAATTTAGTGGTCTAAGTTAGCCTTAGGGCCGTCAATGGCTTAGTGGTTGGAGCATTCACCCACCAATCAGAAGGTCGGTGGTTAAATCCCAGCTCCAAGAAAGATGATCTGGCTCTAGTTGCCATCTAAAGTTGCCGTTGGTGATGACACACAAGGAGTTGACGGGGGGACAAAGGGTTCTGTTGTCCCGGGCCCTAGGGTCTTAGAGGCCCAAAATTGGACCCTCTTCCTATTAATTTATATTACAGAGGGGCCCATGTGAGGCTTTTTGCCCCGGGCCTCCAAATTTCTGTCGACGGGCCTGATGACACATCGCCACAAAATCATTTTACAGGTGCACTATGTAACTTTTCTGGTGCAGGTCTGCCGCATACTTATCTCCATGACGATGTTATTACTGTTCCAGGAATGTTCCGCAGTGCACCAATGAACTCACCGGGCCAAGTTACGGTCTAACGGAACATTCCTGAAAACCTAATAACATCTCCGTGGAGACAAGCAGGCAGCGGGCCCCACACCAGAAAAGTTGCATAATGCACCTTTAAAACAGTGAGAGTTACACAGTTATGTTGGTTAAAAAAGTAATAATCCCCACCATAAACGTAGACAGTGGAGCTCTGGTCTCCCCACTGACTAAAGCCAACAGAGATGGTGCAGACTGGAAGCTAAGTTATCTCTGTCTGAAAGTTGACTTTAAGATTGGATTTTGTCCCCACTCCGCTTGTTATTTTTTCACATTAGTTTATAAAGAAAAATGAAATATTATAGAATATTTGATGCTGCAGAAGTCTTGTTAGTCGTTCTAAGGTGCTAAAACGCCTTAGCATTGCTCCTCTCTGCTCCTCCTGACTGCACATGAGACCTATAGTGTATGGCATAGGGAACATCAGCTTCTCGCACTCCCCTCCTCCCTCCTCCCTCCACCCTCCTCCCTTTACAAACACCCTTAAACGAACTAGACTTAATCACAACACTAGTCGAATTTAGAACTACTGCAGAAAATTGCAGAGAAAACGCTGAGCTCTTAAAACGAAGAGCGTACTTGTGATTATCCCATGACGGTATAGAAAAGTCAACACAAATCCAAACCATTTGTGTTCTCCATAATCAAACTAAGGAATTTACATGCAGTGCCCCCAAGATATACCGGCAGAAATCACACTTCAAAATAATACTTATTTAAAAATGCACTTGTTAATATACTGTACACACATGTAATCACGTTTTTAAAAAATTACTTCAACGTTGTATTTTTTTGCAAACTATAAAGGTGACTATTCCGTACCTTTGGCGTGGAAAAGTAACTACGATAATAAAGCTTGTTTTAAAACCTGAGTCAGCTACTTCTAATACAATACTGTTCTAATGTGCTAATGTGGGCTGAGCGATATTGAAAAAAAATGTTGTTTTTTTTTGTGGGGGGTGGGACTAGTCTTACCCCAGTACAGATATATTGTATAAGCAGCTCTTGAGGTCAAAATAAGTCTGCTGTGTACTGTCTGCATCTCATTATAGAGTGTTTTATTATCCAATCATCAGGAAGTGTGCATTAGCATGCTAGTTGTTGTTAGGCTGTATGTGATTTTTTTTTTTGCATGTATTTGAGCAAAGTGTGTCTTGCCCACGTACAGCTATATTGTATAAGCAGCTCTTGAGGTCAAAATAAATCCGCTGCATACTGTCTGCATCAAATTATAAAGCTTTTTACTGTCAGATAATCCAGAAATACACCGTTAGCATGCAAGTTGTTGTTAGCTTATCTGTGACGTCAAAACTCCGCTCTGAAAGCTGTGAAAAGCACTTATAAACTCATCACTGTGAGTAATTAGGATGTTCGGAATGCATAAGGTAAGTGAGGACAAACTTTGGACCACTGCAAACCGTTTAAAATGGAGTTTTTCATGTTTTTAAGACAGTAAAAATCAGGTACTGCGGCTTTAATGTCAATATATGTGTCTTCTGAGGGTTCATGCTTCACTGCGATTGGTTAAACCCGCCTGTCACTCACTCGGAGCACGACGGAGGATGACCGATAGGAGAGGAGCAAGTCTCGGTATCGCTCAGCCCTACTTCTATTCCACTACTTTTCTACTACACGAAGAGCTAGTACGAATGTGAACACTGCACACATGAATATGGAGTGGTGTTAGGGAGGTATGGCTTTTAGCTGACTCTCTTCACTGTACAACTCCTCACAGACCTGTGCACTCAGACCGAACGAACACGTGGGGCTGTTCACACTGTTTACACACATGTGACTGACAATATGTTCGTCTCATGGGGAATAAGGACCGGAACTGTTTGAACGCCATGTAATGAAATACTGTCTATGAATTCAAATTATGAAAACAAATGCAGATTGTGTATACAGATTTAAATTCTGTACATCTGATTCTGTACACAGATTTCAATTTAGTGTACACATTTGGAATCTGTATACAAATTCTGTATATAATTTCAGAATCTATACAAATTCTATATATCATTTCAGAATCTGTATACAAATTCTGTATACAAATTTAAATTCTGTATAGAAATTTAAAATCTGTATACAAATTCTGTATACAATTTCAGAATCTGTGTACAAGTTCTGTTTACAAATTTAAATTCTGTATACAAATTAAAATTCTGATGTTCAGCGCTGGTTGCAACAGTTCTTATCTTTTCTTACATTCTCAAAAATAAATTTAAGTAAATCTTTTCCACCTATGAATGTTTTGTTTCATTTCATAAAAAGGTGCTTTTGTGTATTTCTTCACTTAAAGACACTTAAGTTCTCTCCAATAATAATTCATTACTGTTTTTTGGTGGGGGCTTAAATACATTCATCTTTGTATAACCGATTCTTTATGTTTTGCGGTGACGAAAACCTTAAGGTGCAACAGCTGGGCCTCTTCTGAACGGCCTCTGTGTGCGTGTGCTGCCCATTTGGAACCATTAGACGTTGCTAACAGCAGCATTCGCCACCGCAGAAGTCCCAGGTAAAAAGTAAAGTTTGCTTTGTAAGAACCAGAGTCCGCGAGTTGCATATTATCATTATCACATCATAGTGTTGTCATAGTGTCATAGTAAACAGGCCTCTCTCTGACCCTCAAGTCTGTCACAAACTCCGGACAGAGAGAACGCACCAGGGCTGGGCACTGGGCCAATGCTTTTAAACGACCGGAGTGAGAGAGTGAGTGAAATGCTCTTTTATTTTATTTAAGAATATTATGATAACGGTAAAGATGATGAATGAACACGATATAGGAATCAAAAAGAGTAGCATTTGGGGCAATGTAAACTATGTACGACCTAAAGGAGCTATTTTATGTTTTGTATAATTCAATCGATCACAAATTTGAACATGTTGGGCTGTTTCCTCATCCAAAGTGTAGCTGGAGTGATAAGTTTGATTCACATGTTTGAGTAAAAATTCAATTTTAAGCATTATCGATCTAAAACTATTTAATAATAGAAACATGTCTATTGACTTCCTGTTTAAAACTGTAGAACTGATTCAGTTGCTGGTCACTAGGGATGCACCGATTTAGCTTTCTCAGTTCCAATACTGATATCGATACTTTGACTTTAAGTATCTGCCGATACCCGATTTTAACCAATACCAGCGTAGGAACAGAAAAAGGCTCTTATTTCCTTAAAGCACAGTAAACTTATTACTTATCAAATTGTGTTATGGTGGTCACTAGGGATGCACCGATTCAGCTTTCTCAGTTCCGATACTGATATCGATGCTTTGACTTTAAGTATCTGCCGAAACCCGATTTTAACCGATACCAGCTCTTATTTCCTTAAAGCACAGTTAACTTATTACTTATCAAATTGTGTTATGTAACTGTTATTATCCTTCACATCACGACTGAACAGTTTTCTATGAATAAAATGGGGCATGGGCCAAAATCAGCCTGTAAATTGTCTTATTACATTCAATGAAAGGCCCAACCAAGATATCGACTTAACCGATACCATGGAACCGATCGTATTGGGTCACTCCTCTTCATAGTGGCATTTCATCGTAACAAGCAGCACATTTTAAATAAATGCCAACGCAATATTTTGAAACATTTGTTCTGACTTTTTAAAATTACAAGTAAGTACAGAGCAGTGGGCAGGGATGGGGGGGTAGGTGAATTACTCAAACGTGAATCACTGAAAGTACAACTTACAACTTTGAGTGAGATAATGATGAGGGGAAAACGTTATAAAAAATAATTTAAGTCTATTTTGCATATGTCTCCTTTAAATACAGATATAAAAAACATTGGACAGTACCAGCCCTGGAGCAGCCTCTCTGAACACCGTTGCCAGTATATCTGAAGGGCACTATATGTGATGACAGTCAGTGGATGTTAGAGGTATTCAGAGTACAAAGCGTTGAACGTGGGCTTGCATCCTCCTCCTCTGAGCCTAACACGGAGACTCTAACATGGGCTGCGTGGCCTCCGCCTGCTCGCCCTCCAGCTTTAAACTCTCCTCCTTCTTGACGCCGCTCTGAGGATGCGAGTGCTTGACGTTGAAAAAGTCGTACTTCTCCGAGATGAGCCCCCTGTCGAAGAGCTGCGCCGCCAGGTACGAGAAAAACAAAATGGCTACCACAGCGGAGAGCATGCAGATGGTCCGGATGGGCCAGCGCTGCACGTACACGCCGTTCACCAAAGTGCATCCTGGGAACATGAGGACGGGCGGGATCCCCAGAACGGGCTCTCCGCAGAGCACCCGCAGGACCATGCCCGTGGCACAGCCCAGCACCGCGCCGTAGCCGTTGGAGATTTTGAAGAAAAGGACACAGACGAGCTGGGGCAGCATGAGCGTGTACGTCAGGTCAGAGCGCAGCAGCCAGATCATCAGAACACTGTTGTCCAGGAAGGTGAGGGACGTCCCAGCCAGCCCCACCACCACCACCGAGCCCTGGATCACCCACTGGATCTCACGCTCAGACGCCTGCAAACAACACACACGCAAGGTGATGTAGGCTTGTGGGCGGAGCATTACACAGAAACTTACAGCTAACTGTAAGGAGGGTTTGAATAGAGCCCGGGAGAGATCGCTAGATTACTCAAACATGCATGGATGACATTTAAAACCTCTTCAGACATGTTTTTGATGAGGGAACAACGTTATAACATGATAGAAAGCCAAAAATACCCTCTTTGATGACGACTAGAGAAGTGTTTGGTCACATTTTTGTTAGTATTTGTTATTTATTTTTATCTATGGCCATACTTTACAAGTATTCAGCCATTAACTATGTCTTTCCATTGATGCTTTTAATTACTGTTCACAGGCCAATTACCTAAACTAAAGTGTTGTTATGTCCTTGGGCAAGACACTTCACCAACCTTGCTTCCTGCGTATGCATACACTGGTGTATATAAAAAGCTGCCATACTCTTGACTAAAATACCGTATGTTGACTTACTTAAGTTTACATGCCACCAAAGTTTGATTTCTGGACCTTTAAGATTGCTTAAAGAGGGAGTATCATGCAAAATCAACTTTTTCTACCATGTTATAACGTTGTTCTCTCATCTAAAACATGCCTGAAAAGGTTTTAGATAAATATACAAAAACATGATTCAAAACAATACACTACAACTTCACAAACCTGATACGATGTGCAGTAGTTTCATTAGCGGGATGCACACTGATTGTAATGTGCTCTGAAGGGGAGTGACTTAACGCAGAGAGCAAGGAAACATGTTAATAAGTTGTTTTAGGCGAATATAGCATTTTCAAAAGAATAAAAGGAAACTTGAGTACATACTTGAATTATACTCATATTTAAAAGGTCGATGTCAGCGATTCACAAAAAGACGATTAGTAATTCCTAAATGTTTGTGGCTCTGGGAGACAGCAGAAACACTAAACGCTGACGATTGTTTCTGATTTATTTCGCTTCTCTGTGTCTCTACGCCGTGTTTTAACCTCTCTTTATGTAATGCAGTGGGTTTGGCTCATGTTAGATTCATTATGACCTGGAAATATTATATTTTCAAGCTTTATATGCGATTGAGGTGAATCAATAAACAGAAAACGGCTGTTGCAGTCGACTTAACCACACTGGGCTCAACACATAGAGCTGACATAACTGGAAAAATGGTGGTTTATCACAAGATGAAGGCGAGAGATTATTGTGTTATGTTTATATCTGCTTTTTGCCGTCTTGAGTCTGCGTTCTCTCGTCCAATCATCTGATGTAGTCGTTAACCACGTACCTCCTCTTTAATTGACCCGCAAGCTGCAAAAACTGATGTGAGTGTCAGAGGGACCATGATCACAAATGAAATGAGATGATTTGGCTGTTTACATTTTAATAGTCTTAAAACTGTGTGTGTGTAACCGTAGCCACTGTTATTTTTGGCGAAAATCTAAAGAAAATAAAAACAAAAATTAGACGAAAACTACATTTTTTCTTGACTTAAACTATAAATCACTCGAACTGCTCGTCCTTCTCCTCTCCCACCACAAACGGGACACTGGGGAGAGGAAAGACATGTCCTAAATGTCATTTAATCTGTCCGCGCCCGTCATCACCGTGTCTTCTGCCAGCGTCCGAGCGCCAAAGATCTGCTGTAGAAAAAGCTCCTCGAATGCTCTCTTGTTTCTGTCTGAGTCATTCTGGGGTGAAACAAACGCCAGTATTCCTGAGTCCTGATCCTGGTCCTGGTCTGGAGCCAGGATCTCAACAGGGGAACCGAGGTGCAGGTTCGGCCATCTGCAGGGTTTTTTCCACTGTTTTTGTCTTTCTTTATTTTCTGTCTGTTCTACTGATCCCATACATTTGTTTAAGAATGAGTTGTGTACACCTTAATTACACCATATACGTAAAATAGCCCCTTTTTAACTAAACCATAACCTTAACCATAACTTGTTTCCTAACTTAAAACAACCCTATTGCTAAACTTCATCTCTTCGACTGACCAATCCCAGCAGACCGTCCCTCCTGACCCTTCATTCTAGCATTAACCTTCATGAAAGAGAAACTTTTGAAAGATTTTGAAAAAAAAGTTTGAATTCTCAGCTTTTCTCAGCTTGTTCTGCTGTTGTGCTGCTTTGTCAGAGATCTTAGGTTAAATCAGACCTATTCTGAAAATTGACCTTTCAGAGCTTTCAACCATGTTCTAGTCGTTTCTTCTCATTGAGCCTCTGAAGTTGTATTTGGAGTGATTCATGTTTGAGTAATCTTTAATTGCTTACGTTTTTTAAATTAATATTGTGATATAAAATAAGCAAATTATAACATAATGATCCACGGGTGTCATAGATTATAGCAATAGAGCGACACAAGCACAATAGGGCTGATTTAATAAAACTGGATCCAGAGTACGAGCCATACCCGTCTGCGGTCCCGCTGTGCACCCACCTGAGGCCTGAGGATGTTCTTGTAGATGTTGGACGTGAAGATGGAGGCGGCGGACAGGAGGGAGGAGGG
>JACM01042812.1:0-16000 GCA_000787095.1 Periophthalmodon schlosseri
CCCACAGAGCCCACCACAGAGCCCACCACAGAGCCCACCGCCTCCACAGAGCCCACCGTCCTCACAGTGTTCACTCACACAGGCTGAAGGCTGATGGCCGTGGGAGTCGTGCTGAATGCTGATTGGTCAATGTGCAGCTCACAGATGAAGGTACTCCTGTAGCCTCCGCTCCTGTCATCTCTGACCCTGTCACCTCCACTCTTGTCATCTCTGACCATGTCGTGTCTGACCATGTCGTCTCTGACCCTGCACATCACCTCCACACAGAGACCTGCATCACATCAGCACATTCATTATGCCCTAAAGAGCAACATATCATCATACTAATGTGATGAAACATTAACAATATCGGGGCTGTATCGATATATCTGCTGTATCGATATAACTGAGTATTTTGTATATATTTTACCAAATAAAAATAATTTCTGCACTGTCGTTAAAATGTGCTCTGAGAAAATGCATAATGTGCAACATGTAAATGATGCTAAAATGTCATAAACACACATCTGTTTGTAGAGACTCTATCTCAGGGAGCATGAATGAATGAGTGAATGAATGAACATAGTTTTAATGTCACCTCATGTGTCTGTGAGCACTTATAACGTTAAATTAAAAAAACGCTATGGACCTTTCCTTGTCTCCATGGAGACAGAATGCATGTTTTACTACCGATAAAACATCTGTAGCTGAATAAATACAGGATAGATACATTTGATGCAACACTGTGGAAGATTATATTATACTGTTTCCATGAAGATAAGCAGATGCCACCAAAAAAGCTACACAGTGCACCAATATTTGAGATGAACATGAGCCACAAATGGCTTTTTGGCTCTTTTGTAATGAGCAGCAGTGGAACGACGTGATACCTCCTCTAATCACCTTTAACGTTACTGTCTCCCCTCTTCTCCTCCTAATGTCACCATCTCTCCTCCTCTCCTCCTTTATCTCACTATCTCTCCACCGCTCCTCCTTTATCTCACTATCTCTCCTCCTCTCCTCCTCTAATCACCATTGATTTGATTGTTTGCATCGATTGGAGAGGTGCAGTGACACAAACAAATCCACCTCCTCTCCTCCTAATGTCACTATCCCTCCTCCTTTATGTCACTATCTGTCCTCCTCTCCTCCTTTAAGTCACTATCCCTCCTCCTTTACATCACTATCCCTCCTCCTCTCCTCCTCTATATCACAATCCCTCCTCCCGAGTAAAGTCTATCCTGTTCTTGCTCACAAAATAACAAAACACATTTATTTGTTTGTGAATGAAAAGTCGACTCAAGGGAAAATAATCATGAATATTGATGATGAGGTCATCGTCGCTGTAGCTCGAAGTCACCAGAGCCTCTGATTACACTGCTTATGTAACAGCCAGTGACAGGCATGCTGGGTAGTGAAATACCATAGAAATATAAAGAGTTTTGAGGGTGTCTCAAAGAAGCAGATGATTGACAGGACACAGGTGCAGATCGTGGTCACGTGAAAATATCAGTGTTTTTATTCATGCAAGTGCGATAAAGCCTGAGCACAGCTCCTGTGTGCTCATGGGAAATACAGATGTTTGAACTGCACAGAACAAGACCCAGACAGACACACATTTCATAAACTGGAACTGATCCATTACAGTTATTATTATGTGAATAATAGGAGAGTTTCAAGTGTAAAACCGGAAGCAGCCATTTTGAGTTAACGACTTAGACCCACTGAACCCGTTTCACTGAACCCGTTTGAACAGTGTGTCCGATCTCTTACCCCCAGAGGAGTCATGATGATGTTCACTTCTGAAGTTACACTGGGTAAACAGCAGGGGGTGTGATTCATTGCTGGTCTTACGTTCTGGGGGCTTCTCCTCTGCAGTGATGTGGGGTGAGTCACAGCACAGCTCATCGTGCCATGGGAGGTTCAAGGCCCCTCCCAATGAAGAGCTGCTCTTTAAACTGTGAACGCCTGCAAGGTTCAGACACAAACAAACGAGCATCAGGTCATATTCACACTGTTATTTACAGAGGAGCCGGAAATGTTACTCAAGTAAGAGTAACGTTACTTCAAAATAATATTACTCAAGTAGAATGACAAAGTAGTGGTCCAAGAAATGACTCATGAGTAAGTAATTTGTGAAAAGTACTACTCGAGTAAGAGAAAAGTACTACTCGAGTAAGAGTAACTTAAAGAGTAATTTAAAGAGTAACTGTCGGGACGTAACATCTGATTTCTTTATTTTGGGGAATGTGACAAAACATGAAATAAGTCACAAAATGTGGTATTTACAAAGAGACACAAAAATAATCCAAACTAAATCATATCTGAAGGAGCCAAAGGAGCCAGAGGAGCCAGAGGAGCCAGAAACACAAATGTTTAGATCATTTCATATTGTCACATAAAGCTCCAGTCACTTTAGACTCACTCACAGAGGGAAGAGGAACCGTGATTTTTGCAGTAACAGTACTGTTACTCGAGTAATATATAGTACAGAGTAACAGTTACTCTGTACTATATATATTACTCGAGTAAAGTACTGTGTGTAAAAGTATGCTGCTAGAAAAGCACAATTTCTTTAAAAAGTTACTCGAGTAAATGTACTGTCCTCCTCTGGTCACTGATTTGTTCATGTTCATTGGTGTTGGTGAAGCTTTTGCCTTTGTCAATGAACAAATCAGAAAAAGGAAGTGAATGAGATGAAGATTTGGTTTATTTTGGTAAAAGTCACATTAAACTCACAACTTTAACCTGTCTTTATATAAATACACTTTTTTCTAGTACTTTTTTTCCATATAAATAGTCGTTTTTTCATGAACTCCCCCTGCAGGTGGGTCACGTACACAGAGATACATACTAGTTTTGAGAGCTTTTGTCGACCAATCGATGGGCAGCACATGTCTTTAGTCGTCCACAGCTCTGAGAAAGTTATTTAAGTTATTTACATTTTTTTTGTTTTTTATTTTCATAGTCTTGTACTTTCAGTTACAGCGTGAACCCTCATTTGAAGACAGCAGCCTGAGCAAACTCCATCCCTGCAGCCAGGTGTTTGTAATTAGAAACACCTGGGTGTAATTAGGGCAGTCTTGTGTGATGTCACCAACTACTTGTAATTTCAGAGGCCATTGGAGGCAGCACTCACTCAGTTTTATACGTTTTTGACCAGAAAGCTGTAAATTCATCTAGTTTGCACTAAAATTGCCCAAAAAAAGTCCCAGGAGCAGTAGACCGTGCTGTTCAAACACCATATACACAGCTGGATGTGGATTTTGTGTTTAGTTCCACTTTAAAACATTCAAAGCATTATAATATAAATCCATAAATCTATAAATCTATTTATATTTTTAGTGAACCCAGAGAATAGCTCAAGAGACCTATAGAAAGTTTTAAATAGCAGTATAGCAATACAGTACAGTACACTATATTACACTACAGTACACTATAATACAGGACAGTACACTACACTATACTACAGGACAGTACACTATATTACACTACAGTACACTACAGTACACTATACTACAGTACAGTACAGCACAATACACTATATTACAGTACAGAGCACTATGCTACAGTACAGTACACTATACTACATTACAGTATACTATACTACAGTACACTATACTACAGTACAGTACAGTATACTACAGTACAGTACATCAAACAGTACAGTATACTACAGTACAGTACACTACACTATAGTACAGTACAGTACAGTACATCAAACAGTACACTACACTATAGTACACTATACTACAGTACAGTACAGTACAGTACACTACAGTACACTAAACTACAGTACAGTACCCTATACTACAGTACAGTACAGTATACTACAGTACACTATACTACACTACAGTACACTATACTACACTACAGTACACTATACTACAGTACAGTACCCTACAGTACACTATACTACAGTTCAGTACACTACAGTAAGCTATACTACACTACAGTACATCAAACTATACAGTACAGTACAGTATAGTACACTATTGTACAGTTCAGTACAGTACAGTGCAGAACATCAAACTGTACAGTACAGGACAGTACAGTAAACTATACTACAGTACAGTACAGTACATCAAACTGTACAGTACAATACAGTAAAGTACAGTTAACTATACTACAGTACAGTACAGTACAGTACAGTACAGTACTTTACATCAAGCACTGTTTCATTTATATTTGGAGTAACTTACCATTGGACACCAGCAAAACAAACAGCCAAAAAGAGCCCGATCGTCTCCAGCCCCTGAAGAAAAGACACAGTTAGAATTGAACAAGCTCCAAGGTCATTTAAAGCCCTGTACACACACGTAAAGGCCCTGTACACACACGTAAAGGCCCTGTACACACACGTAAAGGCCCTGTGCACACAGGTAAAAGTCTTGTGTACACATGTAAAGTCCTGTGCACACATGTAAAGGTCCTGTGCACATATGTATGTGTCCTGCCCCAGTTCACATATATTGTATATGCAGTTCTTGAGGTCAAAATAAGTTGGCACATTAGCATGCACGTTGATGTTAGCTTTGCCATATCTACAAAACTCTGCTCTCCTGAAAGTTGTGAAAAGTTCTTATAAACTCATCTTGGTGAATAATTACGATGTTCTGAATGCATAAGGTAAGAGAGGAGTAACTTCGGACCAGTGCAAACTGTTTAAAATGAACTAGTTTTGTTTTTCTTGTTTTTAAAACGTAAAAATCAGGTATCAGGTAAATCAGTCTTTATTTAAAAAAAATGTTTGTATAACACTGGCTAGACTGAAATGTGCCGCATATGGAATGCGCTAATCATATGGAATGAGCTAATCATATGGAATGAGCTAATCATAATAAGACAATAATCTTATTTTAAAATAAAACAGATAAAACATATAGGGGATGTTGGGGCATGGCCGGTGTGAGCATCAATAATAATTCTGTGGAAGATCTGAAGATGTTTGAAGTGAGTCATGAACAAGCTCCACCTCTGAACAGCTCTGAACGGCTCTGGAACTGGTTTGTCTTTCAGCTCCACGATTTTATCATTTTTAAAAATTTTCTGCTCATTAACGTTTGAAAAAAATGTGACTAAAATGTGAACATTTCAAACTAATGGAACAGTTACGTTTGAGTTTGTAGAACTGAAGTTATAAAAATGTTCCACCTCAGATATTTATGTGTTTACAGAGTCTGGTCATAATAATGACTAAATCAACTTTTCGTTCCACATAAGACACATGGAACTTTTTTGGGCTTTTATCATTTTCTGAGGACATTTTTGTTATTTTTGTTGTGATACTGTCATGAATCCAGTCTGTCCTTGTGTTTCTGTGCTGTGCTGAGCTGGGTGGAGACTCTGACACCACCTACTGCACACCTGCATCTGATCAAGCAATCAAGCCTTCACCTGGGGAGTACAAAGGGGCCGAGGATTCCTATACACGCCGCCAGATCGTCAGGGTATCCTCTGGGGTACAGTTCCGCTTGGCTCAGTCCCGTTTTTTGCTATGCTCTCCATACTCAGTTGGTCTTTCTTGTTTTTGCCAGATCTTGCTCCTTGGACTATCTGTGCACCTCTGTTTCCGACCCAGCTCTCCACGACCGGTACGAACACCCAGCGCACGACTATCTACGACCTGTGACAGAACGTCAACCGCCGACCCAGCCTTCTACCACCCGCTCCAACAACTACCATTCACATTTTCGTATTGTTAATAAACGCTGTTGAACTGTTTTCCCGAGTCTATATCTTTGGTCCCTCCGGATGTTACGACTGAACGATCTGGCCAACATGGACCAAGCAGATTCGGAAACGCTATGCCAGGCATTTTCGCAACACGGAATAATTATTGGACAACACCAAGAGATATCCGGACCTTGCTCGAATGCAACCAATCCCTGCCCCAGCAAGTCACTCACTCAACAATCAGGTTTCCGCCTTGCTCTCTCTTCAGTCACCGGCCCCCATGGCTACTGCCACCGTCTCCGGAACATCCGCGGTGCCAAGTTCCCTGGAATCGAGAGGCACTGACCCAGACCCATACTCAGGTCAGCCTAGCCACTGCCGTGGTTTTCTCTTTCAATGCTCCTCTATGTTCCAACAACATCCAGCCTTTTTTACATCAGATTCGGCTAAGATACGGTACATGTGTGGGCTATTGAGAGGGAGAGCACTCTAGCAGTGCTAACACCGCTTTTGATCAGATGACTTATGATGGGTTTGTGGAAGAATTCAAACTGGTTTTTGACCATCCTCATTATCAAGCTGACGCCTCTCTCCGCTTGCTAAGTCTTGTTCAGGGAACTAGGTCGGTGGTAGACTACACCACTGAATTTTGGACTTTGGCTGCGGATGTGGATTGGACCGACAGCACACTAAGAGCTGTCTTCGTCAAGGGGATAGGTGACAAATTGGAGGACAAACTTATCTCTCAAGATGAACCACCAGACCTTAAGTCTCTGATTTCCCTACGAATCAGATCGATAACCGTCTACAAAGTCAACAAAGTTCTCCGCTCCGAATCACGGGCCGCCCTGTCTTCCCACAGCAATTCAACCTGCTTCTTACACCTTCCCCCGCCAGAGGAACCTATGCAGCTGGGCCGAGCACACCTCACTGCAGAGGAGCGTCAGCGGCACTGCCAGGCAGGTGAGTGCTTTTACTGTGGGAAGCAGGGACATCTTCTCGCAATTAGTCCGGTTCAGCCAAAAGGGGGGTGCTCATCAGTAGGTCTGGGAGTACTGGTGGGCCAGCAATCTGTCCCAGATAAACAACATAACAGACTTCAGATCGATGCTACTTTGTGCTTTAAGACTGTTATATTCCCTATTCTGGCTCTCATTGACTCTGGGGCTGAGGAGGATTTCCTAGACCAGCTGGTGGTTGAGCAGATTGGGGTAGGGTTGAAGCCACTCGAAAAACCGCTTACAGCCCTCGCCCTGAATGGAAAACTATTCGCCAGGGTAACACACATCACTGAACCCATTTCCGTAGTCCTGTCAGGTAATCACCAGGAAGCCAAACGGTTTTATGTTATCTCTGCTTCCACTACGCCACTCATTCTGGGCCATCCCTGGCTGGTCAAACATAATCCCATGATCAACTGAGCCTGCGGGAAGGTATCCGAATGGAGCTCCTTTTGCCATGCCAACTGTCTGCAGTCTGCTTTGTCTCCAGCAGGGGAGGCCAACTCGCTCTGTGGACGTCCCCCTGTTAAGCCTGACCTTTCCTCGGTACCCAGCGTGTATCATGACCTGGAGAACTTTTTTTTAGTAAAAGCCGAGCACTGTCTCTCCGTCTCTACAATCTCTCCAAACCCGAACGGGAACAATACATCCAAGACTCTCTAGCCACCGGCATCATCCGTCCGTCCTCTTCGCCTTTAGGAGCTGGGTTCTTTTTTGTGGCCAAGAAGGACAAAATCTTGAGGCCATGTATCAACTTTAGGGGCCTTAACAATATCATCGTTAAAAATAAGTATCCGCTGCCACTCATAGACAGAGCTTTCACACCACTCCACGGGGCCACCATTTTTACTAAACTGGATCTCAGAAATGCTTACCATTTAATGCGCATAAGGGAGGGGGATGAGTGGAAAACGGCCTTTAAAACTCCACTCGGTCACTTCGAATATTTAGCCATGCCTTTCGGGTTAACCAACGCCCCGGCCGTTTTCCAAGCCCTCATTAATGATGTGTTACGGGACTTTCTTAACCGCTTTGTCTTTGTTTATCTAGATGGAACACCAGCAACATGTGCGTCAAGTCCTTCAGCGACTCCTCGAGAATAAATTTTATGTGAAAGTGTGAATTCCACCCCGAAAAGGTCAGTTTTTCGGGATTTATTGTGGGGAGGGGACAGGTCAAGGCTGACCCGGAGAAGGTAAAGGCGGTGACTGAGTGGCCTACACCCAACAGCAGAAAGCTTCAGAGGTTTATTGGATTTGCAAATTTTTACCAACGATTCATCAGAGACTTTAGTCGTGTTGTTGCGCCTCTGACTAAGGGAGTGTAATTCTAGACAGTTTAATTGGACGCCAGAAGCTCAGGCCACTTTCCTCAAGCTGAAGGATCTGTTTACGTCTGCTCCAGTCCTGTGTCAGCCCGATCCCTCTCGCGAGTTTGGCGTGGAGGTATCGTTTAGCGCAATATTTCTCTGTAGCAAAATATCGTGGTTCAAACTGTCATGGTGACAGGCTTGTGAGGGTGACAGGCCTGTGATGGTGAGGGTGACAGGCCTGTGATGGTGAGGGTGACAGGCCTGTGACGGTGATGGTGACAGGCCTGTGACGGTGACAGGCCTGTGACGGTGACAGGCCTGTGACGATGACAGGCCTGTGATGGTGACAGGCCTGTAAAGGTGACAGGCCTGTAAAGGTGACAGGTCTGTGATGGTGATGGTGACAGGCCTGTAAAGGTCACAGGTCTGTGATGGTGATGGTGACAGGCCCGGGATGGGGACAGGCCCGTGATGGTGACAGGCCCGTGATGGTGACAGGCCCGTGATGGTGACAGGCCCGTGATGGTGACAGGCCCGTGATGGTGACAGGCCCGTGATGGTGACAGGCCCGTGATGGTGACAGGCCCGTGATGGTGACAGGCCCGTGATGGTGACAGGCCCGTGATGGTGACAGGCCCGTGATGGTGACAGGCCTGTTCTGTCATTTCATCAGTTTGTGAGTCTGAGGTTTAAGGTCAAATTAAACACAAAAGTGCAGAACTAAACTTTATCTTTATTTGAACTTTAATATAAAGTTCAGTCAGTTTCTGTTCTGAAACTTAATCTTATTTTTTCAGCCTTCGCAAAGATTTTTTTATGCAGTACATGCTTTAGATTCTAATTTGTCCCGATCGTGTTTGTGGTGTATGGTGTGGCTGCTGTGGTGTATGTCCCAGTGTTTGCAGAACTCACATCTTCAGACCGATGACAAGGCCTGGCTCAAAGTCGAATGGAGAGATTTACTGGAAGAAGAACAGAAACAGAAGTTATGGAAGTCGTTTGATCTTTCACATTAATATTTGAAGCTCACTGTGACTGGAATAAATATATTTTACAGACAAGGTTTTATCATAATTAAAGGCAATGATAAGTAAAAAGAACTGGACTTTTACTGCAGCAGAAGCCTCAGGATGGACTTATCCAGAATCTCACAGCATCACTGTGCATTATTTGCGGGAGGGGATCTGTGTCTCTTGTCTCTATGGAAATGTATTTGCTTTGCCTGGGAGGTTCCACAGTACGGCTTTAAACATATACTTGCTCTCAAAAAAAGCTTTTGAGAGAGCTTAAAACATGCATTTTTACTATGAGGACTCCTCCCAACAGATCGGACCTGTAACTTGGCCTGGTGATGTTTGTCTTCATGGACATAGTGAAGGTTAATGCCATACTGTAGAACATGGAGATAGTGAAGGTTAATACCATGCTGTGGAACATTCCAGGCCAAGCAAGAACATCTCCATGGAGCTTATATCAGAAAAGTTACAGAGTGCACCTTTAAAGTGGTCAAAGCAAACTACAATGATTGATCAGAATGAAACCTGCCTTTGCGTTTGTATCACCAGATTCATTCAAATGTTTCCTTCTGAATTGTGCCTTTGAAAATCAGGCTTATTTTGCTAAACTGGGACACATCTGAAAATGAGCGAACCGGTCCAAAACAAACATCATGGACACAGAGAGGCATTCACAGTGAATAAACAGCCGACCTGTGGCACAGGGAGAGCATCTGAAACTTTACAAAGCCTAGTAGTCTATATCAAAAC
Source organism: Periophthalmodon schlosseri (assembly GCA_000787095.1). Lineage (NCBI taxonomy): Eukaryota > Metazoa > Chordata > Actinopteri > Gobiiformes > Gobiidae > Periophthalmodon > Periophthalmodon schlosseri. Next base: position 9,735 of record JACM01042812.1, read on the forward strand.
AACGGAGCGTTGAACTGCCAGTTAAACTGTGTTTTCAGATCAGCTTTGAGCTTTGAGGTGCCATAATGTGAAAATGTGTCTAAGGAGGGTTAGGGTTGGGTTAGTGTTGGGTTAGTGTTGGGTTAGTGTTGGGTTAGTGTTGGGTTAGGGTTAGGGTTGGGTGCTCTGTGAAACTTTTCTTGGTCCACTATTATTGTTTTTTCCTGCCAAGTCAGGGTGGCACCAGACTGCGTTACAAGTCAGGTCACATGCATTGTAAGTATTCTATGTAATTTAATAAATGCTGGGTAGATACATTTCACGCCATATTATAAAACATTGCCAACAAAGCAATAAGAATAAGAGAATAAGAGACAAGCAGGTTACAGAAAAGTTACATAGAGCTCCCTTAATATAGAGTGAAATAAAGTGAAAACAATTAAAAGAGCTGCCAATCTTTATTCTCACTTTTCATTACATCCTCCTTCCATTCATCTTTTGCCTCTGTTTAAATTAAGTCAGATGCCCTTATCACTCCAAACAGCTGAAACATAATGTTATTTTATCTCAAACAAAACGCAGTCGCTCAGAACTCCAGCCCAATGCCACGCCCCTTTCCTCTCCTTCTTTTGGAAACAATCGTATCGGGAACAATTCAAAAGTGTTTCCTAAGCGAAAGCACCGTGCCAACTATTTACCCGGTGTGCGCATGCGCTAAGCTCCAAACCGCTCTAGGGACGCGCAGGCAGCAGCTTGTTCCTCACCACCGCCCCCGCGTGGCCCCCGCGTGACATGGGAAATACTTGAGTAACTCAATAACTCGTAGCTCCAGTCAGCACGTGCCGTTTAACAATAGGACTGCGGTTTCTTAACTAGAAGCATTTTTTTCCGATTGTACCAAGTTAAAGACGCACAACGTTACTTTATTTGCATTAAACTTGTCCATCTCCATGGAGACAAGCACGTGACGCCACGAGGCCAATTTACAGTTGAGATCTGTGCAGGGGCCACCGTGTTATTCAAGGTATTTTTAAACATACAATCTAATAGCAACACAAGTAAGTTCCCCCGCGAAAAAACCCCCGCGAGAAAAGTTGCAGAGTGGATCCTGAAATCTTGCAAAGCTTCTACTGTTGCATAAATAAAAGGCTAATGACGAACGCGTTTGGTTCGGCTGAAATATTGAAAATAAACTGGCAAGTTTATTTGAAATATCACAGACGCGAAATGTGGGCGACAATTTTGCGCTTTTGTATGAAAACAGAGCGCGAGCCAAACGCACGCCAAAAGCCAAAAAGACTCATTTAAACACGATATCATTAAACTCATTTAAACCCGATATCGTTAAACTCATTTAAACCCGATGTCATTAAACTCATTTAAACCTGATTAAACTCGGGCATGTTTGGGACAGTCCGGGTTCGGTCTAAAGTCGCTGTTTCTTACGTTGTTTACTCGATCACTTCTTCAGCTGGTTTTGGTGAGTTGAAAGCTCCAGCGCGCGCCGCTGCCGGACTTTACGCTCCATGTCCGAAACAGTATCCGAAACAAAACAGCGAACGTTCACAGCTCTTTCCCGGCAGAACGACTCTCCCCGGTGTTACATTCCGTCATAGCCGCTGTCATAAGCCGCAGTCTTCCTCCGGTGCGTTTGGGTGGCGGGTCTGACAGATCAACAACGAGCCGAGCTCCGGGCAGAGGAGCGGAGGCACCCGCCCTCCACGCAGCCCTCCCCTTACAGAGGAGCAGCTTCATGGCGCGTTCACGTGGCGCTCGTTCTTCACCATCCAGTGGGAAAGTATGAGAAAAATATGTTTGAAATACTGTGGTCAGTGTTAGGAAGTAACTGAACACATGTACCGGAAATACGTATTTTGAATACTCATTTAGAGTATCTATATTCTACAAGGAAAACATGTTGGTACATTTTGGCGCCAAACTGCTCAGAATTAGTGAGAAAAATATAAAACTCTGCTCATGTGGTGAGACAGGTGAGATTTTAACTTCTCCAGTCAGTGATGGAAACACAGAACAAACTGAAACAAACAGTGAAACAAACAGAGCTGTTTTAATCCTATGTCTTTACTCTATAATTTAATGCAATTCAATGTAAAAGTGTTTAAGTATTCAGAGCACTGCACTTTGATTGGCCCATGTGTCAGAACACTGCACTCTGATTGGACCATGTGTCAGAATACTTCACAAAATACATTTTATTTTGTGTATTCGGTATTCTGTAACTAAATACATCGTCAGTGTTCTTCCATCTCTGTGGTCTGTTGTGGTCTCTGGTCTCTCTCTGTGGTCTGATGTGGTCTGTGATCTGATGTGGTCTCTGTCTGTGGTCTGATGTGGTCTCTGGTCTCTGTCTGTGGTCTGATGTGGTCTCTGTGGTCTGATGTGGTCTCTGGACTCTGTGGTCTGATGTGGTCTCTGGTCTCTGTCTGTGGTCTGATGTGGTCTATGGTCTCTGTCTGTGGTCTCATGTGGTTTCTGTCTGTGGCCTGATGTGGTCTCTGTCTGTGGTTTGATGTGGTCTCTGGTCACTGTCTGTGGTCTGATGTGGTCTCTGTCTGTGGTCTGATGCGGTCTGATGTGGTCATGTTTTGGGTTTGCATATTTTACACACAAATAACAGGGGCAGCTAATATTTTTAGAATAGACGACTTCAAAGCAGCAATGTCATTAAAAGTCCTATATCACACAAACTTCTCTTTGCAAGATTTAAAGATTCACTTCTGAAGGAGCCTGTCGTGCAAGGCTCTGAAAGTCAGCACCAGAATTCTAAATTGTATCCGGTAGGAGACCAGCAGCCAATGAAGAGCTGAGGACAGGATAATGTGAGGCCTTCTATGGGAGTGAGCTGCCGAGATTTGACCAGCCCTACCCTAACCCTACCCAACCCTACCCCAACCCTACCCTAACCCTGCCCCTAACCTTAAAATATAGTGAAATAAATAAACATTACATTATTTTGATACAGTCCATATGCTAGCAGGAAACTAAATTCTGTTATCTTGCAAATGTTAAAGAAAACCCCAAACCCACTGTAGGCTCTTTAACGGCCCAGGTCTTATCTGCTGACTCAAGTTTCATTAAGGAAGGAAGTGTGAGTTCTGCAGAAGTCTAATCTCATGGAACATGTTCAAAAAAGCCTTTGTGTAGAGTTTTATTCCATAGACCTAACTCGTCAACATGTGATATGAAATTTCACACAAAAGTCAGCAGCCCCTTTTTAAAAATGAGCCCCTAATTTTAGCCTGGTTCCTGGATGACGTGTCAGTGCAGACATGAACAGAACCAGCCCAGTTTTCCAAACCCAAACACTTTTTTTCCCAATGGAAAGTGTGTGTTTTCTTTCCTCTCCATGATTCTGTGTTTTGGGAATTTGACATAACATTCTTTACAATGAGTGAAACGACTGAACAAGTCCAAAGATTTCTGGAGCTTAAGTTTCCATAATTTCCATGACAATATAATGCCCCAGTAAGTTTAAAGGTCGACCTGCTTGTCTCCATGGAGATGCTTTGCATATGTTCCACAGTTGTGCATTTAATTTATCTATCTCCATCCATAGAGACAAGCCATTGACACCACCAGGCCATCTTACAGCTCAGATCTGTGGAGAGGCAGCCCCACTAACAAGAATGTTTGTTTTTCAGCAATAAAAACACTACTGAATACATGCATGATATGTTTAATGCCATACTGTGGAAGATTACAGGCAAAGCAATAACATCTCCATGGAGACGATGCACTTTAAAACTAATGCACAAACCATGAACGCAGCTTCACCATGTTGGTAAAGTTATGGCTCATAGCTTTTGTGTTTCTTCAGAAATATTAGATGTAACCACAGACCGTTTAAAGAAGTGGACTAAGTGAGTGTGACGTCACCACAGCTTTCGGCTCCAAATGAAGCTCATCGAGGCTAGCAGTTATAGGGGCCAAATCAGAGCCCAGTTCCATATTTGGAATTTCCACCATGAATATCATAGCAACCAAAGCGCCAATCCAGAGTGAGGATGTTGAAGGTAACACCCCTTCCCACACACAGCACTGGTTTAGCAGGGAGTGGGCGCTTAGCAACGCTGTCAATCAAACCTGTTGCAAATGCTAGCAGGAGCGACCTCGGGGAAAGAAGGCGCCTGATTTGTCTGTTATTAATGTTCATATCTTGATTTACACAATAGTGAAACAAAAACCCCAGGATCATATAGAGCGGGTTAATACAAACATTTTAAGACCAAAATGACGAGTCTGACAGTAGCAGTTACAGAGAGAGGGGACACAGTTTTTCAGTGTAAAGTGAAGTCGATGGAGCCAGAAGTGCGCCCATGAGCACTTCCTGTTTGTAACTTGGTGGCTAGCAGGTTAGCTATGTCCATTTATATATACAGTCTATGGATGAAGTAGCCAGCCTGGTTGTCAAGTGGTTTGCTTATCAGCGTCTACCACAGCCTCCTTTTAATGACACAGCCAGAGGAGCAAAAATAACAGGATCAGACTCTTTGGATGTTTGGCTTCGCTCACTCTGATAATGGGAGACACTCTTCAGGCTGGAGTTCTGTCACAAGAGCTGTGTTCAGATGGAGCTTTCAAGACACTAATGACTTTATGATGACAGATAGCATAAGGTTTGAGGCAACAGAAATGCAAATCCCAGAGGTAAGAATTAATATGGTCATTGTATGAAAATGATGTGTTTTTTCCATTTAGTGTGATCTTCATAAATATGATTACATCAGACGTGTTCTTCAAACTGTTTCAGTCCTTTAACCATGTTCTAGTTGTTTCTTCTCATTGAGCCTCTGAAGTTGTATTTGGAATGATCCATGTTTGAGTAATCTTTAATCTCTTATTTTCAAGACGCCATTTTGCCGATCTACCCCCGTTTTCACCTCCACCAGTACACGCCCACTGTGACGTACACACCCACTGTGACGTACATGCCCACTGTGACATACACGCCCACTGTGACGTACGCGCCCACTGTGACGTACGCACTTCCTTCTCCAGTTTGATTTTCTTAATCGGTGATACTCAAAGGATTCGGCAGCGTCGCGTAGTCATTTTGGTACAAATGTAAAAAAAATGTGCTGCTCGCTAGTGCAATGTGCAGCTATCCATCCGACAGCATGCTGCGCTTTGTTGTGATGACGTTTACGCCAACGTCAGCTCCCGTTGGGCACTGCAGTTTTCTAACATGGAAGTCCATGCTGAGGCTCCAGAGGCTCCAGAGGCTCCAGAGGCTCCAGAGGTTCCAGAGGCTCCAGAGGCTCCAGAGGCTCCAGAGGTTCCACAGGTTCCACAGGTTCCACAGGCTCCACAGGCTCCAGAGGCTCCAGAGGCTCCCGAGGCTCCAGAGGCTCCTGAGGCTCCTCATGATCTGGAGGTGGGTCCCCGGGCATTGCGTTGCTCTAATGCACTGGGTGAGTGATGGGTCAAATATTAGAAATTTCTGTTTGGATGAACATGAAGAAGAATATGAAATGGTCATTGAGTTCCACAGATGTTCTCAGCTTGGACCTCGTTGGCATTAGCTCCTGATCAGTTCTGACCAGCTCTGACCAGCTCTGACCAACCTCATCACAACTTTTATTATAGACAATGAAACGTGAGCAGACTTAAAAAATACAAACAAAAGAACAATACTTTCCCAATGTGTTGTGTGTTGTGTTGTGTTGTATCTTGTGTGTTGTGTTGTATCTTGTGTGTTGTGTTGTGTTGTGTGTTGTGTGGTGTGTTGTGTTGTGTGGTGTGTTGTGTTCTGTTGTGTGTTGTGTTTGTGTGTTGTGTAGTGTGTTGTATTTGTCTGTTGTGTTGTGTGTTATGTGTTGTGTTTGTGTGTTGTGTGCTTTACAGAGTAAGAAAGACATTAAAAAAAACAATACAACAAATCAAAACATAAATAATCACAAATAATCATCATAAAATTAACATTAAAGGAGAAGAGTGCAGACTAAAAACCCTTCAGTCATATACACAGCTAAAGAGAACCGTTTTGAGCCTGGATTTAAACATTGTCAGAGTAGAGGCCTGTGTCACATCTTCAGGAAGACTGCTCCAGGTTTTAGCTGCATAAAACTGAAACGCTGATTCCCCATGTTTAGTTCTGACTCTGGGCACCAACAGGAGGCAGGTCCCTGAAGTCCTCAGATTGCGAGATGGTTCATATGTTCATACTAACATATCAGAGATGTACTTTGGTGCTAGGCCATGGAGAGACTTGTACACAAGCAGAGCTGTTTTAAAGTATCTTCTCTGAGCCACAGGAAGCCAGTACA
>KN473653.1:0-22214 GCA_000787095.1 Periophthalmodon schlosseri
TCGCCCCTGGATACAGACGTGTTGAACAGAACAGTGGAGCGACACATCTGCCCCATGCTTTACTTTGGAACGGACTTCATTTCCCATGATGCTTTGTGGCAAAATGGCTTCTTTCTAAAACAGCAAAAGTCATAAGTTTTTTCTTTTTATTAAATGCTTAAATTTATGTGGAAAACTTGTATGAGCCCGGAACACAAGGCGTTATTAAAATTAGTGACAAAAATATGACCTCTTCTTGTAGTGTTTCTTTGTTACAAAATGAGCGACATCAGAGCCTGCTTTAAAAACACTTAAACTGTGTTTTAAATGATGTATTTATTTAACAGGAGAGATTATGATCAACTAGAGCTGTCAAAAGTATCGAAAATCAGATTCTAATTGATACTAAAACTGGTATCGAAACTAGATCCTCATGTTTCGCAGGTATCAATACTAAAAAAGTCCCATTGACAGGACAGAAATGAACCTTTCCTGAATATCTTTAGAATGATCTTGACCTGTACAAGACACATAGACTAGTATACGCCCATGGACCACTATGGAACCTACCTGAATGACTGAGGGATTACACAGATCTAAGGCTACATGGGAATATAACAGAAAGTACTACCATTTAATGTGGAAAATCACATTCTATTGTCTAAAAGTATTTTTATTATCATTGTGGTATTGGTATCGAGTATCGAGTCTGTTCCTTAGTATAGAAATTGAGTTTGAAAAGTCTCGTGACTAGAGCTAAAACAGTCTTCATCTACAGTTATATTACACATTTTAACATAAATTATTTTTGTGAAGCTCAAATACAATTTTGAGGTTTGAAAACTCTACAAACTACCCTGGAAATTCAAAATGATTTTCTATTTTTTGTTATAATGTAAAAGATCTGTTAATAGATATAAATGGACATAGCTAACCTGCTAGCTGACATGTTCCAAACAGGAAGTGTTCATGGGCGAACTTCAGGCTCCATTGACTCTGGCTCCAATTCACTTTATACTGAAAAACTGTGGCGTTACCTTCAACAGCCTCGCTCTGGATTGGCTCTTTGGTTTCTACGATACTCTTGGTCAGAATTCCAAATATGGAACTCTGCTCCAAATTGGCCCCTATAACTGCTCTAGCCTCGATGAGCTTCATTTGACTGGAGATGAACGGTGTGGGTGACGTCACTCTCACTTAGTCCACTTCTTTATACAGTCTGGTTGTGAGAGGAGAAAGAAAATTGGTCATTAGGTTAAGGTCAATTTTACTGTCCCCGTAGGGAAATGTGTCCTCTGCATTTGACCCATCCTTCAGTGCCTCTGGGTTAAACCTGCATTTGACCCATCCCTCAGTGTCTCTGGGTTAAACCTGTCAGGAGGCAGGACCCATCTATAGGTCTTGAGCTAGTCTTGGTCAGGACCTCAGCTGAAGGATATGACCTGTTTAGACATGGCTTAGACCTGGATCTGGGCTCAGTCAGGTCTACTGTAGCTGGAGGATTTGACCTATATAAAATATGTGTAATGGAAAAAATGAAACGGGTTTGAACGGCTCCGACTCGACACGTGACTGACACTGATTACACTTGTGACTAACAGGAGTGAACCAGGTCTGAACCAGGTCTGAACCAGGACTGAACCAGGACTGAACCAGGACTGAACCAGGACTAAACCAGAACTAAACCAGGTCTGAACCAGGTCTGAACCAGATCTGTACAATATTACTCAAGTAAAAGTAATAAAAGTTCACTGATAGATTCCTTTAAAAAAGATACTCGAGTAAATGTAATTGAGTACTCCCATCTCTGTAGGTCTGGAGCTGGATCCTGGCTCAGGTCCCGGCACAGGTCCCAGCTCAGGTCTGGAGCTGGATCCTGGCTCAGGTTCTGGCTCAGGTCTGGAGCTGGATCCTGGCTCAGTTCCTGGCTCAGGTCCTGGTTTAGGTCTGGAGCTGGATCCTTGCTCAGATCCAGGCTCAGGTCTGGAGCTGGGGCAGACTGATTGACATGTGGCTGCCATTCTGTGCTTCTGCTCTCACCACAGACTGTATTTGTATATTTAGTGCTGGTGTCTTGCTCAAGGGCACGATGTCAGTATCAGATCCCGGAGAGCCTGAGGTCTAACTGTAGACCGGGTTTGGACCAGGACCAGGACTGGAACAGGTCTGGACTGGTTTAGAGCCACAGGCGACTTTAAAGACGCAATAATAATTCAGTTAGAGATCAGAGCTTCAGTCTGAGATGTGAGCGGCGCCAACCAGCAACCGTGAGTCTGTTCTGTTATATGTATCAGATGCCCTCCCGTACAAATACAGCTGGATCATGGGCTTATAATTTAGTCCTGCTTTAGTTCTGCTTTAGTCCTGGTTTAGTCCTGGTTTAGTCCTGGTGTAGTCCTGGTGTAGTCCTAGTGTAGTCCTGCTTTAGTCCTGCTTTGGTCCTGGTTTAGTTCTGCTTTAGTCCTGCTTTAGTCCTGGTTTAGTTCAGCTTTAGTCCTGGTTTATTCTTGGTTTAGTCCTGCTTTAGTCCTGCTTTAGTCCTGCTTTAGTCCTGCTTTAGTCCTGGTTTAGTCCTGGTGTAGTCCTGGTGTAGTCCTGCTTTAGTCCTGGTTTAGTCCTGGTGTAGTCCTGGTGTAGTCCTGCTTTAGTCCTGGTTTAGTCCTGGTGTAGTCCTGGTGTAGTCCTGCTTTAGTCCTGGTTTAGTCCTGGTGTAGTCCTGGTGTAGTCCTGCTTTAGTCCTGGTTTAGTCCTGGTGTAGTCCTGGTGTAGTCCTGCTTTAGTCCTGGTTTAGTCCTGGTGTAGTCCTGGTGTAGTCCTGCTTTAGTCCTGGTTTAGTCCTGGTGTAGTCCTGGTGTAGTCCTGCTTTAGTCCTGGTTTAGTCCTGGTGTAGTCCTGGTGTAGTCCTGCTTTAGTCCTGGTTTAGTTCAGCTTTAGTCCTGGTTTATTCTTGGTTTATTCCTGGTTTAGTCCTGCTTTAGTCCTGCTTTAGTCTTGGTTTAGTCTTGGTTTAGTCCTGCTTTAGTCCTGCTTTAGTCTTGGTTTAGTCCAGATTTAGTCTCAGTTTAAGTGTAGTTGTAGTCAAATAGTACATTTGACTAAAGTTTTGCAGTTCTGTCATTCAGACTCTCAGGTGGTTTTCACACGTTAGTGGCTCTGTGGAGCGCCCCCCAGTGGCTCTAGGTATAGTTGTGTTTACTTTACTTTTGGGTCGGTCTTGTTCACATACACCACGCATCATTCACCCCAAACACCATGAGCCACGTGAGAGTCCATCAGCTGATCAAAGAACTTATCTCCATGACAACGAGCTTTAAGAGACAGAGCCCCGTAAACACACACGCAGACACTACTTCCACTATATGTGGAGGTCTTTCACCTGTGGCTAAATACACCATGAGGACTGTACGCACTGGTGAAGGAGAAAAAGACACACAGACAGACTCGGGCTCATCTGCGCAGACAGAGTCAGGAGGAGACTTGCGTTCACACCGGCCCAAGCACCGCTCTCAGAGGGAACGCTCTTTCACGTCGACCTGAGGCAGTGTGAAAACGATTTTATTGGTTTCTTTGTGATTCAAACTAAACTAACTTTGGCCTAACCGCACTGTGCAGTTTCCACTCGGTTTAATGAGCTAATGGTCCGTGCTCTGATCGGGTTTGTCTGGACTCATCCTCATTTACATAAAAACACGACTGATATATGTTTTATGATTTATGTTTTATCTTTTATGAGCGCTGTGTGGAAATAAAAATGAAATGATGAGATAAGCTCTGAGTCCACGTGAGCCCAAAGACTCAACAGCTCTGTTTGCTTTAAAGTCCTACATAAACTGACCCCTGTGTGCTCCATGTTATAATGCTGTTATCTCATTAAAAACATACCTGGAGTTGTGTTTTGTTTCATTCACACGTGTTTGTGTAACCCTTTATTATTAGTCTGTCTACATCTCCAAAGATCAAAATGCTCTGTTCCAACTTGTGGTGTCATGAAGTGGTAGTTTTCAAGTTAACAGCTCCTTTTACTTTTAGTTCAGTAGAGATTGGAAATTCCAGGTCTGAAATCATCCAAATGATTCTAGTGAAGGTGTATGAAGTTTAAAAAGACAGTGGAGCACTTCATGTATTACTACATGGCATCACAAGGTGGAACAGTGTTTTCTGTTTGAAAGAAGAACTCAGCCTAAATATGAAGAGTTTGTGTGTTAAACATGTGTGAATGAAACAAAACTCCAGGTCGATTATGAACACTACCTCACACACACTGATGTCACACAGGGGGCGGAGCCATGTGGCCGTACGAAGTCCCAGGACCCAGTCTGGACCTGAACCTAAACCAGATCCTGGACCAGACTGTGGACATGAGCCGGCACAAGTCCATGCTCCAAAACCTCAATGCCAGACTCTCCTCCTACATTCACCAGGTCTCCAAAGTCCGGGTTTAGACCGGGTTTAGTCCTGGTTTAGACTGGGTTTAGGCTCTGGCTCTCTCCTTGTCTCCTCCTCTTCTCCCTTCCTCGTCTCCTCGTCTCCTCGTCTCCTCGTCTCCTCGTCTCCTCTCTCCTCTCTCCTTGTCTCCTCTCCTCATCTCCTCTTTTCTCGTCTCCTCTTCTCCTCATCTCCTTTCTTCCTCGTCTCCTCCTCTCCTTTCTCCTTGTCTCCTCTCTCCCCGTCTCCTCGTCTCCTCATCTCCTCTCTCCCCGTCCCCTCGTCTCCTCATCTCCTCTCTCCTCGTCTCCTCTCTCCTCTCTCCTTGTCTCCTCTCTCCCCGTCTCCTCGTCTCCTCGTCTCCTCGTCTCCTCGTCTCCTCGTCTCCTCGTCTCCTCGTCTCCTCGTCTCCTCGTCTCCTCGTCTCCTCGTCTCCTCGTCTCCTCGTCTCCTCGTCTCCTCGTCTCCTCGTCTCCTCGTCTCCTCGTCTCCTCGTCTCCTCGTCTCCTCGTCTCCTCTCTCCTTGTCTCCTCACTCCTCGTCTCCTTGTCTCCTCGTTTCCTTTCTCCTCGCCTCCTCCTCTCCTCGTTTTCTGACCTCATCTCCTCTCTCCTCGTCTCCTCTCTCTTTGTCTTCTCTCTCTTCGTCTTCTCTCCTCATCTCCTCATTTCCTCATGCCCTTATTTGGCAGGTGGGGCGTCTGGAGTTGTCCAATCAGGCGCTGGAGCATCAGATAGAGGCGGAGCTCCAGCAGAGGTCACCTGGAGACCTCAAACATCTGGATTCAAAGCTGAGGACTGCCTCCGACCTGCAGGACCAGGTACAGACCGGGGATAAACCAGGACTTAGACTGGACCAGGACTAGAGCAGGTACACACCAGGACCAGGTTCAGACCTAGGATTAGACCAGGACTAGACCACCGGTCCAATCACAGCCTCAGACTCTATTCTGATAGGCTAATCCACCTGTCAGTCACTCCCTCTGCGATCAGGAGACAGGACAGAGCTCCACCGACTCATCTTTATTCACCTTATTGGTCCTTTGCAGCTGATGTCATCAACATTCTTTGGGTGTGATGCTAACTGTAGGCACTGCTCTGTCTGAAGCTGTTAGACTTTAGTCTGAGTTTTGTTTTAACACAATCTGACCATAAAGAACTAACTTACTGAACTACAACAGGTGAGATGATTTGTGCTGTTAAACAAGTCCCTCTCAAATAACATTACAGTCACAAGCTAGCTAGCATTAGCCAACAGTTTTTCAATTAGTCACTCTCACCTTTTTGTTGAAAATCCAACTCCTAAACAGGACCATGGAACGCTCAGTTGATCACAGGAAAATGAAAATGAGCTCTTTAAATCACTTTGGGATTTTTCAAGAGTTTTCAGACTTAATCTTAAAACTTTTTTTGACAGTGTTTGCTAATGTGTACATTGTGTCTCCATGGTAACTGCTGAACATTCTGCCATAGAGATGCATGTAGAACACTCCCAGAGTGATGCCACTGGGAGGTGGGCGTGGCCGTAGTCACTGGGGTTGTTTTATGTCATACAGGGCAGGTCTCGTGGTTTATCATCTGTTGTATCTGGACTTGCTGCAGTGGGACTCGTCATATGAACTCTGCGTTTTACACAAATCAAACTTTACATTTGATTTGTGTTTAAATTCTTTATGTCAGAGTTTATTTTATGTCAGATTTTTTTTTTTTTTTATGTAGAAATTATTTTATGTAGATTTTGTTTTATATCAAAGTTTATTTTATGTCTGAGTTTATTTGATGTCAGTTTATTTTATGTAGAGTGTATTTTGTGTAGTTTACTTTATGCAGAGTTTATTTTATGTCAGAGTGTATTTTATGGAGAGATTATTTTATCTAGAGTTTATTTTGTGTAGAGTTTACTTTATGCAGAGTTTATTTTATGTCAGAGTGTATTTTATGGAGAGATTATTTTATCTAGAGTTTATTTTGTGTAGAGTTTACTTTATGCAGAGTTTATTTTATGTCAGAGTGTATTTTATGGAGAGATTATTTTATCTAGAGTTTATTTTGTGTAAGAGTTTACTTATGCAGAGTTTATTTTATGTCAGAGTGTATTTTATGGAGAGATTATTTTCTGTAGAATTTATTTTATATCAGGGTTTATTTTATATACAGTTTATTTTATGTCAAAGTGCATTTTATGTCAGAGTTTCTTTTATGTAGACTTTATTTTATCTAGTTTATTTTATGTAGAGTGTATTTAATGCCAGAGTGTATTATATGTCAGATCTTATTTTACGTCAGGTTTTCGCAGTGAAAGTTTTCTCAGTTTCTTCAGTGAAGTAAACGGGATTCAGCTTCACCACAAGCACCACTACTACTACTTTGGCTGGACAGGCAAAGTAGTAGTGGTAAAAATAGAAGTAGTACAAGAAGTAGCAGTAGTATCAGTACTACTACTAGTAGTAGCAGTAGTATTAATAGTAGCAGTAGTACTAGTAGTATTAATAGTAGCAGTAGCAGTAATAGTAGTATGTGTAATATTTCCTTGTACTTCATAGATCAATTTGTGTATTCAGGGGTGTGTTGTAGTTGTAGTAGTAGTAGTAATACTAATATGTGTAATATTTCCTTGTACTTCACAGATCAGTGTGTGTATTCGCGAGTGTGCGTTCCTGAAGCTGCAGAGTCTTGGAGCTGAACTCTCCATGTTCGACCTCAAGTCCAGGTTTGAACAAAATGTTTTTATGAATTTAACATGATGACATCACAGAAAACTTCTAGAGTACTTTACTCTTTAAAGATCCTGTATTACACAACTCTGACCCCTGTGTGACCCCTGAGAGCTCCATGTTATAATGTTCTTCCTCAAAAACATACCTGGAGTTGTGTTTTGTTTCATTCACACATGTCTGAGTAACCCTTTATTATTAGTTTGTCTACATCTCCAAAGCTCAAAATGCTCTGTTCCACCTTGTGATGTCATGAAGAGGTAGTTTTCAAGTTAACAGCTCCTTTTACCTTTAGTTCAGTAGAGATTAGCAATTCCAGGGCTGAAATGATCCAAATCATTTCAGTTAGTGTGTATGGAGTGTTTTCAGTTTGAGAGAAGAACTCAGCCTAAATATGCAGGGTTTGTGTGTTAAACGTGTGTGAATGAAACAAAACACAACTCCAGGTCTGTTTGAGATGAGGAAACAACATTAGAACATAGATCAGAAAATAGAGTGACATGGACCTTTAACCCTGTTCTACTGTGAGGAAATGTCCCACAGTGGGGCTTTAACCCTGTTCTAATGTGGTGAAATGTTCCACAGTGAGGCTTTAACCCTGTTCTAATGTGATAAAATGTTCCACAGTGGAGCTTTAACCCTGTTCTAATGTGATGAAATGTTCCCCAGTGGGGCTTTAACCCTGGCCTCACTGTTGTTGTTGTTCTTTAGATCTACAAACATGTTGTAAAGAGTTTAATCCTTTCCCATGATGCTCTGCAGGTGTGAGGAAGTGGGGGCGGAGCGAGAGCAGCTGGGGGCAGCTTTAACCCTGTTCTAATGTGATGAAATGTTCCCCAGTGGGGCTTTAACCCTGGCCTCACTGTTGTTGTTGTTCTTTAGATCTACAAACATGTTGTAAAGAGTTTAATCCTTTCCCATGATGCTCTGCAGGTGTGAGGAAGTGGGGGCGGAGCGAGAGCAGCTGGGGGCGGAGCTTAGTGATCTGCAGCTGGTGTGGGTGGAGCTGCAGGAGCGTCACCTGACCGACCTGAACCAGGAAGTGTTTGAGAAGGAGGCGGAGCTACAGCGGCTGCAGAGTCAACACCAACAGGTGCAGAGGAATCCCAGAGTCTCATGATCTTAGAGAAGAATCCTCAAAAGTGTAAACCGTGACAGCGAGTTCACAAACTCTTTTGAATCCGTCTTGTTCAGCTCCAAATAAAGCTCATCAAGGCTAGCAGTTATAGCGGCTAATCTGGAGCACAGTTCCATATTTGGAATTCCAACTGCGAGTATCATAGCAATCAAAGAGCCAATCAGGAGCGAGGCTGTTGAAGGTAACGCCCCTTCCCTCCCACCCCACTGGTTTAGCTGGGAGTGGGCACTTAGCAACGCTGTCAATCAAACCTGTTGCTAACACTAGCCGGGAGGCAGTGATTTGTCTGTTATTAATGTTCATATATTAATTTACAGACACAATAGTGAAATAAAATCCCCAGGATCATGTAGAGCGGGTTAATACGAACATTTTAAGAGTGAGAGGCCACGCTTTTTACATAGAAAGTGTGTCAGATGCCCTCCCTTTGTGTCAGATGCCCTCCCTGTGTCTCCACGGGGTCTTATTCTGTCTAAAAGCTTCTATAACCCTGTAGTTTAAATCTGTACAAACATGTTGTGAAATACTTGAGATTCTTGGATTAGAAAAGAATCCAGTATTAAAATGCAAATGACAAATCTCATAATCTGAATGTCAGAAAAATTTGACCTAAATCAACCCCAGTCTCAGAAGAGCTCAGACCTGCCTCTGGGCTTCAGGATAATCACTTTTGAGGTCTGTTTATTTGTTTGTTTGTTTTTTGTTTGTTTGTCTCAGGATGTACAGGGTCTCCTGTCACGGCGTGCAGGCCTCTCGGTGCAGCTCCGGAGTCGAACTTCCAACCCTGACCTCACTCTACAGCTGCAGGACAGGAGCTGGAGCGGCTTCACACTGCCTCCTCTGGACTGGAGTCTGCAGGCGCCACAGGTGAGAGGTGATGGTTCTATTCCCCCAGAGCACACTGCTGTGGTGTCTCTGAGCAAGACACTTGACGCCAGAGCACAGTTTAAGACTGCAGTACATGTTTGGACAAAAGGATCTGCAGAAAACTGTGAAACATTTAAATGAACCTTTTAAGTTCAATTCTAATTCTGAAAAAGTTTCAACTCGTTTATTTACGACTAAAGATCAAATCTCAAATATTTAAACATATGGAACTAATGAAAACCTGAAACACTGAAACACTGCACCTGCTCCTGGCACTACCACACACACACACAAACACACACACACACACACACACATACTCACACACAGACACACACACACACACACACACACACACACACAGACACACACACACATACACACACGCACACACACACGTACTCTCACACCTGTGCTCTGTTCCTTAAACATGACTAGTTGACTTTTGACATAGGTCCAGACAGAGTCTGTATTGACATGTGCATATCTGAGCTCAGTGTGAAAGTGTTTCAAACAGGAACACATTATTATCATCACAGATTATGAAGAGTCCGTCCCACTGTAATACTGTCTGTGTCCAGGTGGAGACGTGCGCTCCCCCTGAGGACTCTGAGCTACTGCAGCTGAAGAACACGGCCTTTGGTCTCCAGCGTGAACTTGACCTGCTACGACAAGAGGTCAGAGGTCAGGGGTGAGATCGGGTTTGAATGTGAACAACCAAAATAAATTTCAGTCATTCATTCATTAGTCCTGAGGCCAGGTTCAGTCCTGGTTTAGTCCTGGTTTAGACATGGTTTAGACATGGTTTAGTCCTGGTTTAGACCTGGTCTGTGGTCTGCTCTGTGGTCTGGTCTGTAGTCTGTGGTGTGCTCTGTGATCTGGTCTGTGGTCTGTAGTCTGGTCTGTGGTCTGTGGTCTGTGGCCTGTGCTCTGCTCTTTGCTCTGTGGTCTGTGGGTCTGTGCTCTGTGCTTTGTGGTCTGCTCTGTGGTCTGTGGTATGGTCTGTGGTGTTCCCCGTGGTGTGTGCTCTGTGGTCTGTGGCGTGTGCTCTGTGGTGTGTGGTGTGTTCTCTTTGGTCTGTGGTGTGTGCTCTGTGGTGTGGTCTGTGCTCAGTGGTCTGTGGTGTGTGCTCTGTGGTCTGTGGTGTGATCTGTGGTGTGTGCTCTGTGGTCTGTGGTGTGATCTGTGGTGTGTGCTCTGTGGTCTGGGTGGTGTCAGTATTAGGTGATACACACACACAGTACACACAGTAGACCTGCTCTCTGGAGTGGGTGGAGCTCTGGATAGTGTCAGTATGAGATTACACAGTACACAGAGTATACTTGTGTGTACTATCTCATTAGTATATTTCTACTTAGTTGTATATACCTGTGTGTATTTCAGACCCACTCTGTGATGTCTGGTCTGGTTTGTGCATAGGCTGTATATAAAAATAACATAATAACATAGCTAACCTGCTAGCCGCATTCCACACAGGACGTGATCATGGGCGCGCTTCTGGCTCCATTGACTGTGGCTCCAATTCACTTTACACTGAAAAACTGTGGCCCCTCTCTTTGTAACTGCTGCTGTCAGACTCATCATTTTGGTCTTCAAATGTTGTATTAACCCACTCTACATGATCCTGCGTTTTTTATTTCACTATTGTGTCAGTAAATCAAGATATGAACATTAATAACAGACAAATAAGGCACCTTCTTTCCCCAAAGTTGCTCCGGCTAGCGTTAGCAACAGGTTTGATTGACAGCGTTGCTAAGCGCCTGCTTCCTGCTTAACCAGCGGTGTGGATGGGAAGAGGTGTTGCCTTCAACAGCCTCGCTCTGGATTGGCTCTTTGGTTGCTATGATACTCATGATTGGAATTCCAAATATGGAACTCTGCCCCAAATTGGCCCCTGTAACTGCTCTAGCCTCAATGAGCTTCATTTGACTGGAGCCGAACGCTATGGGTGACGTCAAACACTCACACTCACCCACTTCTTTATACAGTCTGTGGGTTTGTGTCAGTATTAGGTGATAGACACAGTTACACACAGTATACTTGTGTGTATTGTGTCATTAGTATATTTCTACTTAGTTTTATATGTGTATGTGTGCGTACCAGTGTGTATTTCACACATTCTGTGACGTCTGGTCTGCTTTGGTTTGGTTTGGTCTGGTTTGGCCTGGTTTGGTCTGGTCTGGTTTAGCCTGGTCTGTGTCAGTATTTGGTGATACACAGACACAGTTACATACATTATACTTGGTGTGTACTGTTATCCATCAGTACATCACATACACGTAGTCCTTTATACCTGTGTGTATTTCAGACCCGCTCTCTGGAGTCTGCAGCAGTCGACCACATGGGGGCGCTGGAGCAGCACCTCTCTGTCTCTCAGCGGAGAGCATCATGTCTCTGTGACGAGCTCCAGACGACGCTCGATGCAACAGAACAACAAAACCAACGCACCCAGAACCTGCAGGGGCGGGTCACAGCGCTGAGGGCAGAGCTACGCCGCTACCACGAGCTGCTGCGGGAGGCCAGTCAGGACGGAGAGCTGCTCATGAGGACCAATCAGAGCGGAGAGCTACTGTGGGGAGCCAGTCAAGGGGGAGAGCTGATCATGAGGACCAATCAGAGCAAAGACCAGCTACCAACAGCCAATCAGAGGACAGAACACAGGTGAGACGGTCACAGGTCGTTTTTAAATTGTGCTGTTTGTTTATCTGGTTCCTCATTAGCCATTGCCTTGACAACATTGCTCTTCCTGAGGCCTGATGGCAGGCCAGATTGAGAGAGTGGCTTTAGTGGATTTATTACATAAAACCCATGAACAGAGGCGATCAACTCAGCGTCAAAAATGAAAGTGAAACTTATAAAACATGTTAATATGTTGTTTTGGGCGAATATAGTATTTTAAAACAATAAAAGGAAACATGGTGATCTAAATGTGTTATGTGTTAGCAGTTAATATCTCATAGAAGTAAAATACCCCCTCTTTAATACTCCAAAGGAGTCAAATACCCCCTCTTTAATACCCCATAGAAGTCAAATGCCAGGCTGCGGTTTGCTTATTTGTTTATTTAAAATGATGTGCCGGTGCATCTGAACACGCCTGATGGCCCTGGAGTAGTCCTGGTGTAGTCCCGCTGTAGTCCCGGGGAGAGTACCAGGGACATGTCTACCAATCGCTTCATTTTCATAAACATAAAACGGTTTCAGATCTGGACTTGTGCCAAACTCGCCCTGGGCTCAAACGCTTCACAGTCTGCTTCAGGTTTGATGTTTCAGGTCTGGACTCGTCTGAAACTCTCTGCTTCAGGTTTGATGTTTCAGGACTGGACTAGCCTGAAACTCGCCTCAAGCTCAGACGCTTCACAATCTGCCTGTTTTTCACAAATGATTATTTCTCACAGATGAAAGAGTTGCAGGGAACCTTTTAAACTTGAGCAATGTTTTTATAAAGAGATGAATCTAACTCTGGAGCTTCTGAAGGGTTCTGGTTTAGACCTGGTTTAGACCTGAGTTTAGTCCTGGTTTTAGTCCTGTTTTAGTCCTAGTTTAGTCCTGGTTTAGTCTCCATAAAATTACTGTTTTTAATTAAAGTGAAAAACCTTTTTGTGTTCCAGAGTCCTCAGTCCTGGTCCAATCAAAATCTCATCTTCTCCGTTAAAGTGGCCCACCCCCGTGACCCAAATGCCCGCCCCCAAAGGTCAAAGGTCGGTCCAGTCCGGGCAGTCAGTCCAGAGAAAGGTCGGGTTTGAACCGGACCAGAGAGCGGCGGCCATTTTGTCTGATTCAAAACACAACACAGCAGTGAAAACTGCAGCAAAAAACAGCCCAAACGAGATTCAAAATGCGAATATAAACGTAAACGCTTCAGAGAAGGTTAGCTTTGGTTTGAACAAAGAAGAAACTAAACCAAACATGTCCTCTGCCAAATCTGCCACAGAAATGAAAGTTATAGATGCAAAAACTCTTCAGAATTTGAATTTAAATTTAAAAACTGCACAAATTGAAACTGGAGTAAAACTCGACAAAGACGTTAATGTAACCTCTGTTCACAAAATGGAGTCTAAAATGGAGAGATCAGATGGGGGACTGGCCCCAATGAAAAGCAAAGAGGATGCTACTGTGCAGGCTAATGTTTCTAGCACAAAAACAGAAACAGAAAAAAATTGTCAAAATAGGCTTCAAAATGCAAATATAAACGTGAACGCTTCAGAAAGAGTTAATTTTGGTTTGGAAAAAGAAGTTAAAGGAGAGAAAAAAGAAGAATCTAAACCAAACATGTCCTCTGCCAAATCTGCCACAGAAATGAAAGTTATAGAATCAAAAACTCTTCAGAATTTAAATTTGAATTTGAAAACTGAACAAGTCGAAACTGGATCAAAAGTCGACAAAGACGTTAATGTAACCTCTGTTCACAAAATGGAGACTAAAATGGAGAGATTAGATGGAGGACTGGCCCCAATGAAAAGCAAAGAGGATGCTACTGTGCAGGCTAACATTTCTAGCACAAAAACAGAGACAGAAGTGAGTCAAAATTGGCTTCAAAATGTAAATATAAACGTGAATGCTTCAGAAAGAGTTAGTTTTGGTTTGGAAAAAGAATTTAAAGTTGAGAAAAAAGAAGAATCTAAACCAAACATGTCCTCTGCCAAATCTGCCACAGAAATGAAAGTTATAGAATCAAAAACTCTTCAGAATTTAAATTTGAATTTGAAAACTGAACAAGTCGAAACTGGATCAAAAGTCGACAAAGACGTTAATGTAACCTCTGTTCACAAAATGGAGACTAAAATGGAGAGATTAGATGGAGGACTGGCCCCAATGAAAAGCAAAGAGGATGCTACTGTGCAGGCTAATGTTTCTAGCACAAAAACAGAAACAGAAAAAAATTGTCAAAATAGGCTTCAAAATGCAAATATAAACGTGAACGCTTCAGAAAGAGTTAATTTTGGTTTGGAAAAAGAAGTTAAAGGAGAGAAAAAAGAAGAATCTAAACCAAACATGTCCTCTGCCAAATCTGCCACAGAAATGAAAGTTACAGAATCAAAAACTCTTCAGAATTTAAATATGAATTTGAAAACTGCAGAAGTCGAAACTGGAGCAAAAGTTGACAAAGACACCAGTATAACCTCTGTTCACAAAATGGAGTCTAAAATGGAGAGATCAGATGGAGGACTGGCCCCAATGTCAGATGTGGCAAATGTCTCAAATGTTGCCCTGAAGAATTATGAAATTTCAAAATTAGAAGCCATTGAGGCACAGACATCTCAAAGTGAACAAGATGCAAGGAAAACACATTATTCTAAAATTCAAACAAAAATGACACAGGAAGAAGAAAGTAAAAACGTCGTTCACAAAATGGAGTCTAAAATGGAGAGATCAGATGGAGGACTGGCCCCACTGAAAAGCAAAGAGGATGCTAAAACTCAGGCTAACGTTGCTAGCGCTAAAACAGGGACAGCAGAAATTTGTGGAAAAGTAGAAATAAAGTCAGAGGTTTGTGCACAAAATGGCGGCAGTGTCAAACTCAAAGACAAAATGGAGGATGGAAAGACAGGAATGATTTTAAATGCTGAAATTTTGAAAGGACAGAATCTCAAAATGGAGGAGAAAATTCCCGGTGAAAACCAAGAGGGAATTTCAATGACCAAAGAATTTCAGAATTCCACAAACGTCTCAAATTTTGGCGTAAAACATTTGGAAATTTCAAAATTAGAAGCTGTTGAGACACAGACATCTCAAAGTGAACAAAGTATTAGCAAAACATTGGCAAAAACAGACCAAGCTTTGACACATGAACTCAAAATTCAAACAAAAACAACTCGGGAAGAACAAAGTAAAGATGTCATCGAAAGGAAAAAAACACAACTTTGTTCAAATCTAAACTCTCAAAAACGCATTTCAAATTCTGAAGAAAACACTGAACTTTTACAAAAAAGTGCTGTGGAAGGATGGAAAGAAGAATCTTCTCAGAGTTTGATAAACGTGGAAAATCAAACCCCAAAAAATGAGGAAATTGAAATTGAAAATGAGTCAAAAACGTCCCCAGAACGGTTTGGTGACGACATTGGAACATTACACACAGAGAGTAATATTATTGTTGTGAAAATTACAGAAGAAATCCAACAAAGTCTGACAAAAACCAAAGCCACGCCGCTGGAACTGACCAAAGATACTACTGTTCTCGATCTGGAAATCTATGATGGAAAAGCAACAGAATATTCCAGAAAAGAGTTGCGTTCCTCTGGTGATTTTGGTGCTAAAGATGATGGGAATTCTGTCGGAGAACTGAATCTTTTTGGGGAAGAATTGCAGAATTTTGAAGTTGGAAATTTGTCCGAAAGTTTTCCAAAATCTGCCTCAGTCGACTCAGGAAAGAGACGCTCCGAAAGTAACATTGTTATTGTGAAAATAATCGAAGAAGTCCAGGACAGTCTGAGCAAAACCAATGCATACAACCAGGATGGGTTTGCTTTGGAAGACAACGTTTTCAGCTCGGAAAGTTGGGACCAAAACGCACCAAAAAACCAGGCCACGGCTGTACAGATATTGGGAAATTTGAAGGATTCCATGGCTCAGGATCTTACCGCAAAACGAAATGAGGAATCTGGAGGAGACATGGCCAAAGTTCAGAATTTGGAAGTTGGAATTGTCTCAGAAAATTCTGGAACGGTTGGAACAGAAATGAAGATTGAACATTCAAAAACAGCTGAAATCGCCAATCATTTGAGCAAAATGGATGCCAAGAAACAGGTAGTAAGGAAGAAACAGGAAGAAGTAAATGTTGATGTAACTTCAAAATTGTGCAACATAAATGCAACAGAAAATCAGGACAGAACTGTAGAAATATTGGGACATTTGAAGAATTCCTCAGCTCAGAATCTTACTGCAAAACAAGACAAGGAATCTGGAGGAGACATGGCCGAAATTCAGAATTTGGAAGTTGGAATTGTCTCAGAAAATTCTGCAAAACAAATCATTAAAAATTTTGAAATGGTTGGAACAAAAATGAACATTGAACATTCAAAAACAGCAGAACTCACTGACACCAATAAACAGGAAGTAGCAAGGAAGAAACAGGAACTAGTAAACATTGATTTAACTTCAAAATTGTCCAAAGAAATCCCGTCAGAAAACCACAGCGTGACAGTGGAGTTACAGGGAGGACTGATGGATCACTCTGCTATGAAAAATGATCCGAATGTGGCAGATTTTAAGATGGAAACTCAGAATTTTGAATTGGAAAAAGGCTCAGAATTTTCCCTCAAATCAAACTTGGTAAATTTTGAAACAATTTTTTCTAGAAATATCATTGTAGAGCCAAAAACTGCGGAAGATTCTTGTGTCAACTTCACTCAAATGTGTAAATCTGAGAAGCAGAAAATACACGATTCTAAAACTGAGCGAGCGCCAGAGAAGTTAGGCACAAAAACAGACCAAATTTTGACAGGAAATGTGTTTAAAATTCTAGCAAAAATGTCACAGGATGAACAGATCAAAGACGTCATAGTTGAACCAAAAAACACCCAAAAAATTCAAGTTTCAGAATCGCAGAAAAGTTTTTTGAATCTAAAACAAGAGACAGAAATTTCACAGAATCTGGTGCCCCCGGAGCAGGAAAAAGCCCTGCCCAAAAGTGAAATTGAAAAACACAAAATTCTTGCAAAATTTACAAACGATGAAACCAAAATATCAACTAGTTTTGCTGATTATGAGATGCTCTGTTCAAATTTTCCAACCACAAATCTTGAGTTTGAACAAAACCTAGAATTCCCGCAGAATCCTGAGATCGAGGCAGAGTTTTTGAAGCTAAACGAAGACGCATTCTGTCCCCAAGATCTGGAACAGTTTGTTGAAACTCAAATGGACCTGAGCATAGGCGCAGATTTCGACGAGGACCTGACAGAAGCCAATGTGCGTGTGCGACCAGTGGAGCGCTTCGTCTTAAAGGAGAGCCCTTCGTTCAGCGACTCTTTTTCCGATCTCGAGGAAAACGCCACGATCCAAGAAAGTTTGACGTCTTTTGGAGAAGACAGGAGAGGTGTTCCTGTTTGTGCGAGCATGCCGGGAAGTCTGCAGATTTATGGAGCAGAACAAGTGGTCACGGAGAAGGTGAGAGAGAGCGGGTTTGGAGGTTTGTATCGTGCGAAAGCAACAGGAACGTGCAAAGAGAGAGAGAATCTTGTTTTTAGCGATGGAGGAAAAGTGAACGTGGAACAGGCCAAAGGAGCATGGGTGGATGACTTTAGCACCAAAACTGTGCGCGGATATATTCAGGGAAGTCTGGAAAGAGATTTGGTTAAGACACTGACCGAAGAGAAGCGTGGAGGAGGCGGGAAAATGGTTCAAAACGTGTCCAAACAGGAAGGAATTGCAGATGGGAATGCTGTGGAAAGTGGAGTTTGTGGAGCGTATTCAGAGCGCCACTTATCGATGGAGAAGGAACATAAGAAGGATAGAAGTTTGAGAGATGTGAGGCATAAAGATGAAGGGATGAGAGCCAAGGAAGAGGAGAGAGGAGGAGAGAATGTGACTAAACGTGAAGGCAGTTTGGATATTCCTCTGAGTCCTCCGGCGAGCGCCAAAGTGGGCAGTGAGTGGCGCGTTTATGGCCGGAGCACGGGCAGGATGAGCACCAGTCCACCCCAGAACCAAAACCTAAATCCGACCAAGATCCAGGGTTTAAGTCCGATTAAAACCCAAAGTCCAAAATCTATGGGTTCACATCTGAGTCCGACCAAAAGCCAGTCCGATTTGGTCTCAAGTCCAGGGAGTTTGGGGCGGATCGACACTCTTTATGGCGGGAAAACGGCGAGCAGAGAGGTGGATTTGGTGCCTCGAGCGTTGAGTCCCGGGCGCTTCGGAAAAGCGGACAGTGGAGAGTGGTTTGTTTATGGGAACAGAGAGAGGATCAGCCGCCGTACCTCCGAAAGTGAAGAGCAGTTTGGGTCTCCAGGGCATCTGAGTCCCAGCCCCATGAGTCCCACTGGCCCCAGACCTATCAGTCCGTCAGACCTGGGCAGGTTTGGGAGGGCGAGCAGCGGCGAGTGGAGAGTCTACGGACAGAACCAGGACCGACTCAGCTCCAGCGCAGACAGAGAGAAAGCGCTGAGTCCCCCAGGCTGCCCCATGAGTCCCCCAGGCCACCCCATGAGTCCCACCTCCCGTACCCTGAGTCCCCTGGGACGCCCCATGAGTCCCCCAGGCCACCCCATGAGTCCCACCTCCCGTACCCTGAGTCCCCTGGGACGCCCCATGAGTCCCCCAGGCCACCCCATGAGTCCCACCTCCCGTACCCTGAGTCCCCTGGGACGCCCCATGAGTCCCTCAGGCCACCCCATGAGTCCCTCAGGCCGCCCCATGAGCCCCACCTCCCGTGCCCTGAGTCCCCTAGGACGCTTCGGGGCCGGCAGCGCAGAGTTCTATGTTTACGGAAACAGAGACCGGATCAGCCATACAAATCGAGAGGATTCACAGTTGGTGTCGCGAGCACTGAGTCCCAGCCGCCCTCTGAGTCCAGAGATTTTTGGCCGCTTCAGTCCCGATGGGTTCAGTCCCGATGGATTCAGTCCCGATGGATTCAGTCCCGATGGGTGCAGTCCTGATGGCTCTCACATGTCGCCCCTGTCGCCCCTGTCGCCCCTGTCACCCTACAGCAGGTTCAGCCCCAGAGCCTTGAGCCCGGGAGGTTCTGGTCTGAGGGACCGGTCTTTGAGTCCGGACTCGGGTCGGGGGGAGTGGCTCGTCTATTGAGTCCGGACTCGGGTCGGGGGGAGAGGCTCGTCTATCGCAGCCTAAGCCCGAGGAGAGGCAATGCGGACGGTGGCCATTTTGACCTGAGGGTGCGACACCTGAGTCCTCCGTGTGCTGGGCGCCTCGGGAAGCCCGACGGGAAAGACTGGCACGTTTATAAAACTCTGAGCGTGACAGATGAGAAGCAGAGGAAGAGAGCGCTCAGCCCCCCCGAAGTCCAGAGGAAACTGTTCTTCATCCGCTCCAGCGACAAGAGCAAAGGGGGCGTGGTCAGGAGGAGCGGAAGCCTGGAGGGCGGGGCAAAGACCGCTCGCATCAGCGGCACCGGGGGCAAGAGCCTCGTCAGCTCCATCGGGAAGTTTGTGAGCTCAGAGTGGAGACTCGGCCGCAGCAAGAGCAAAGGATGCAAGGATGTAGGAAACAAGGAGCTAGGAAGCACCGGGGGGCGGGTCATCACCAGCAGTGACGGGCCAATCAAAAGCTTCGGCAGCGGCACCAGTGCCAAGAAGGAACGAATCAGTGTCTGCAAGATGGCCGCTATGTCCATGTCCAAAGACAAAGTCAAAAAGAACACAGGTGATCCTCCTCTGTTCCTCTGCTCCTCTGACCCTCTCCTCTGCTCCTCTGCCCCTCTGCCCCTCTGCTCCTCTGACCTTCTCCTCTCTGGTCCTCTGACCCTCTGCTCCTCTGATCCTCCCCTCCTCTGACCCTCTCCTCTGCTCCTCTGACCCTTTGACCTCATGTTTCTCCTCTTTCTCTCCTCAGTGGCCTCTCCCTCCATCCAGCTCTGGTTATCCACGAGTGACTCCAGCGTGCGACCGGAGGACTCTAAACCCTGACTGGTCCATTCTCAAAGGCAAGGGCTGTGATTGGTCCATTCTCAGAGGAGAGGGCTGTGATTGGTCGGTTTGAAGAGGCTGGGATTATAGTATTTGGACCCAGCCGATGGAGCGTGACAGAACAACATTTACATTAAGTGGTTTGAGCCCCAAGCCATTTTTGTTCTAAAGATGAAAGTGAAGACATGTTTTTCTCCTTTAATCTCACCGCTGTGTTCAGTCTGAGTCTAGACCTGGTTTAGACCTGGTTTAGACCTGGTTTAGTCCTGGTTTAGACCTGGTATAGACCTGGTTTAGTCTTGGTTTAGACCTGGTTTAGTTTTGGTTTAGTACTGGTTTAGTCCTGGTTTAGTTCTGGTATAGATCTGCTTTAGTCCTGGTATAGACTTGGTTTAGTCCTGGTTTAGTCCTGGTGTAGACCTGGATTTAGTCAGGTTTAGTGTTGGTTTAGTCCTGCTTTAGTCTTGGTTTAGTCCTGGTTTAGTCCTGGTTTAGTCCTGGTTTAGTCCTAGTTTAGTCCTGGTTTAGACCTGATTTAGTCTTGTTTTAGTTAAATGTGTGGGACTTGTTTTCAGTTTAACCACTAGATGGAAACGTTTCTTTGTAAACGCCAGATGTTTGATTGTTATTCCGTGTTTAAGCTGCAGTTTGAGTTGTGACCACCAGAGGGAGGCACACCTTTAACATTGCCAGTGGATCTGAACGTTTTAAATCTGTTAAACTTTATGTGTTTTTGGTTTTCGAGGTTTTTACATCTGTGTTTGATCAAATCTTTGTTTGAAGTTAAAATAATAAAGAAAATATTTGTACTTGTGAAGTTTGAGAATTTAAAACAGATTTTTACAATTCTACAAGTCATGGCCCAGATCTGAGCCTGGTCTTGGTTCAGTCCTGGTTTACTCCTGGTTCAGTCCCAGTTTAGTCCTTCTGTAGTCCTGGTTTAGACCTGGTTTAGTCCTGGTTTAGGCCTGCTTTAGACCTGCTTTAGACCTGGTTTAGACCTGGTTAAGCCCTGGTTTAGTCCTGCTTTAGTCCTGGTTCAGTCCAGATTTAGTCCTGGTTGAGTCCACTCCTACCTACTCCTGGTCTGGTTTATGGGGGTCTCAAAGACAGGTCTCAGCTCAGCCTCAGGACAGAGAGACCAAAACTTTTGTCTTTCTCTGACATGCAATCTGTGCATTCCTCCTCCCACCATCCCCTTTCTCTCTACATTTGCTCTCTACATTTATTTTTATATTACAAAGCTAATGTACATTTATTTCTGTTTGTTTTTCCAGTTTCACTCGACCTTTTCACACCACAATTGTAAAGAATTGTAAGCTGTCTTGAAGACTCTATTAAAGGAGCAAGACGCTCAGTTTTCCTGGCTCGTGAAAAGCGAGTTTGGCTTGCTGTTGATCTGCGTTCACATACAGCGTATCCAGCATGTAGTGATAACAGTACAATCTTCATTTAAGTAGAGTTAGGAAAAGTTACACAGTGTATCTTTAAATCAGCCTTGTTGTGCTTGTGTCTCTATAGCTATAATCTCTGCCACCTGTGGATCATTACTATAATGTACACATTTTAAATCACAATATTCATGTAAAACCACTTAATAAAAGAAACAAGTCCACTGACTTCCATGTCAGAAAACTGCGGTGCCCAATGGAAGCTGACGTCGCCGTAAACGTCATCACAACAATGTTGTCGGCGCCCTCTATGGATAGCTGCACATCACACTAGCAAGCAGCCCATTTGTTTTTGTTTTTTTTCCATTTGTTCCAAAATGATTACGCGACACTGCTGAATTTTAATTTTTAAAAGTATCACGGATTAAGAAAATAAAAACAGAAAAGGAAGTGCATACGTCACAGTGGGCGTGTACAGGTGGAGATAAAAACGGGGGTAGATTGGCAACATGGTGTCTTGAAAATAAGAGATTATAGATTACTCAAACATGAATCACTCTAAATACAACTTCAGAGGCTCAATAAGAAGAAACGATTAGAACATGGTTAAAGATCTGGACAGAACAGTTTGAACAGGTCTAAACTCTATATTTTAGTGTTCTCTGGATTTATGATGTTTTTAACAGCAATAAAAAGTCTTTGTCTTTTGTCCCTGTAAATCTGACTGACAGCTTCTATAACTGCTCCTCCTCTGAACCAACCAAACACATGTGCCCCTCCCTCTCCTCAGCCAATCAGAGCGTAGCTGCTCTCACCTGAGGCACAGGTACAGAGGTTACATAACTCCTGTCAAAATGTCAGAGAAACGAGCCGAGGAAAGACAGAAAGAACAAAGGAGGAGAAGGAGAAAAGAGGAGGGGGGGTTGTATATAAAGTTTGAAATGATAAAAATAACTAGAAAATAACTTGAAAAATAAACCTTTATACTGTTTGTGTTTAGTTTCATGTTTGAGCTGCTGTCACCAAACTGAAACTTCAAGCTGAAACTTCAAACTGGATTTTTATACTGAGGAATAGACCCGATACCAATACCGATACCATGATAATAAAAACACTCT